>WOXC01005330.1:0-185000 GCA_011680675.1 Gymnobelideus leadbeateri | reverse complement strand
CCAGCATGTTAACCTCTTCATTGCTCTCTATTTTCTTTCACTAGATGTCTCCAAGACATGTTTCCTCTCAACTTGATATTCTCTGACTTCTTTTTGCTCACCCAGGAACAAGCTAGTATAAAAATGATAACAACAACAAAACCTAACAATTAAGGGAAAGAACTAAAAGTAAAACCTCCAAAGAATATAGGATAGTTAAGTTAAAGAGCCTGGTAATATTACCTTTAGTCTTCTAATCTGACATTAAGGTTTAGCCACAAATCAAATGTATATAATGAGCTCCCTCTTCTAATTAGCAAAAGTCTGGATAAACTTCACTATGAAGCAACATTATCTTGCTTTAAGATTATAAAATTTAGAACTAGAGAGGACCTCAGAGATCTTCTTATACAATGCCTTCATCCTCCAGATGAGAAAAAGTATGCAGGCCCTAAAAGACAAAGTGATTGGGGGCAAGATGGTGGCATAGAAGCAGGAAAACTCCATATGCCCCCTCCATAACCACCTCAAATACCTATTAAAATGACTCTAAACAAACTTTAGGGCTACAAAACCCACAAAGTGACAGAGAGAAACAAACCTCCTGCTGAAGAGAGCCTGGTAGGCCAGCAGGAAGGGTCCATCACAGTAAGTTGGAAGCCAAGCCTAGCCCCTTGTGAGTCCATGGTTTTAGCCTAAGGGTGGCCACCACTAACCCAGGCTAGAGGGAATTCTGGAGAGTGGATAACCAGCAGCTGTGGAAGTTTTCAGAATTATAAATCCATAAATGCTGAAGACAAAGTGAGAGGTCAGTGGATATTGAGGGAACAGAGGGTCTGGGACTGCAGTCCAACCACTGGCTCCAGAGGCAAAAACAGCTGAGGAACAGCAGCCGCCGCTGAGTGGCTGCTTCAGAACTCCTGGCCGGCAGATTGTAGGGGGACCAAGAGACCAGTCTGAGGGGTAATTGCTCTTGCTTTAACCTTCTTGTATCTGGATTGCTGTCTAGGGTGGGAGTCCTGGGGTACATGACCAGCGTGCCAGAGCGGTGGAGGCTTCAGAGAGGACACCCAACTAATAGCTCCAGCAGCTGAGAAAGCCCTATCAATTTGGGACAAAACTCTTCTCTCTGAAAGCAGAGTTCTACTGTGGCAAAAAGCTCAAAAGTCAAATAATTGAGTGGCAACACAAACAAGCAAAGGAAGCAAAGCAATCTGACTTTGGATTCCTTTTTGGGGGGGACAAAAAGGATCAAAGCATGGAACAGAAGGAAGACAGCAAAGTCAGAGCTCCTATACCAAAAGCTTCCAAGAAAAATGTGAACTGGTTACAGGCCATAGAGGAGCATAAGAAGGATTTTGAAAACAAAATAAGAGAAGTGGAGGAAAAATTGGGAAGAGAAGAATGCTTTAAAAAGCCGAATTTGCCAGATGGAAAAAGGAATCTCAACAGCTCACTGAAGGAAATCATTCCTTCAGAATTAGATTGGAGCAAATAGAACCTAGTGACTTTATGAGAAATCAAGATACTATTAAACAGATCCAAACAAATGAAAAAAAAGGAAGGCAATGTGAAATCTTATTGGAAAAACCACTGACCTGCAAAATAGATCGAGGAGAGAAAATTTAAAAATTATTGGACTACCTGAAAGCCATGATCAAAAAAATAACCTAGAAATTATCCTTCAAGAAATTCTCAAGGAAAGTTGCCCTGATGTTTTAGAAGCAGAGGACAAAATAGAGGTTGAAAGAATCCACCAATTACCTCTTGAAAAAAGATCCTAAAAAGAAAACTCCTAAGAATATTATGGCCAGGTTCCAGAGTTCCCAGATCAAAAAGAAAATATTACAAGCAGCCAAGAAAAAAAATTAAATATTATAGAAACACAATCAGGATAACACTGGCAGCTTTTACACTGAGGAGCTGAAGGGCTTGGAATATGATATTCTAGACATCAAAGGATCTTGGAATAAAACCAAGAATTACCTACCCAGCAAAACTGAATATCATGTTTCAGGGGAAAATGTGGTCATTTAATGAAACAGAGATCTTTCAATCATTCTTGATGAAAAAACCAGAGTTGAATAGAAAATTCGACATTCAGATACAAGAAGCAAGAGAAGCATGAGAAGGTAAACAGGGAAAACAAATCATAAGGAACTTATCAGAGTTGAACTATTTATATTCCTACATGGAAAAATGATAATTGTAACTTATGAAACTTTTCTCAGTATGAAAATAATTGAAGGGAATATATAGATTGAAAGTTGAGATATATATTATATATTGAAAGTTAATATATATTATATACTGAAAGTTGACATATATATATATATATATACATACACACACACACACACACACATATATATATATATTGAAGTTGAAAGCACACACTTTTGAAAAGTGACAGGGTCAAAGTAGAGAATAGAACAAGTAGGGGGTGGGATAGGACAGAGGGAAATATAGTCAGTCTTTCACAATATATCTACTATGGAAAGAAAGGGAAAAGAAGGGAAAGAATCTGGAATTCAAAGCTTTAAAATCAAATGTTTAAAAATTATATTATTATCATTTTTTCTTTACATGAAACTGAGAAATAAGATATACAGGCACTGGGGTATACAGATCCATCTTGCCCTACTTGAAAGTCAGAGGGGGTATGGGGGAAGATACAGGAGAGAGCAGATTGGAGGAGGGGTTCTTCAGTGGGATCATTATTTTGGGGTGGTGGAGTGGTGGGTAGGGGAAAGACAGGGAGTAAATTTGTAACTCAAAATCTTGTGTAAATGAATGATGCAAACTAAAAATAAACAGAAAATTTAATTAAAAAAAATAAAAACAAAGTGATCACATAGAGAGTAAGTAGCAAAGCTAGAATTAGAACCCAGAATATCTTATTTCAAATAAATTATTTTTCCACTAACAAATCACATTGCAGAAAGCTAATATACCTTAAGCCCAACTGATGTTCTTTGCTGTTTGGGATATGTAGATCTTATTTATCAATTATACTATTAAAACCCAGTTACTATGGTTCATGTTGGGAGAAGCTTTTCATCTCTTTGGGCCTCTGTTTCCTCATCTGCAAAATAAGGAGAGTTGTACTAGATGATAAAAGAGATTACTTTGTGTTCTTAGTCTGTGTTCTGATGAACTGTGATCCTATGAGTAAAGTCTGCTGTTCCCTTTTCTCTTTTTCAAAACTTTCTGTATTTCCCCTAAGTATAATATCATCATGGCACCACTCCAAAAAATGCCAGAAACTGACACCAGAAAATTCCTCATAGTTTGACAATATTCAATAATTATGCATATATGTATCTGTGTGCATATGTGTGTGAATATAAAATGCCTATGATTTTAATAGTATTAAATATATGCAGTTCCTATTCTCATTATGGGAAGGACCATCTCATAGCACAGAAAATAGAAATTTAAGATTTGTGTGTACATGTCTGTGTATACATACATGTATCCTTCTCTTGACTTTTTTCCGTCTATTTTTCTTCTTCCTACATCCTAGAGTAATTCAATATCTTTTTTTCTTCTTTCAAACAAGCAAGGAAAATGAAAAGAAAAATGAACCAATTGAAAGTGCCTTTTCTGTTTGTAAATGAGAGAAATGTCAGGGCCCAAGGGGTCAGGGCTTTATAACAAGTAACAGCTCAACCATATTGCAATATGGGTAAGGGGCTATTCCTGAGATCTACATTGTCTAATTGTCCAAGCAAGGGTAAATAAAATAACTGTCTTATTATGATTTGAGGAGCCTAGGAAAGGATCCTTTCCCCTATTTTCTCTCGTAGCATTAATACTTGCTCCCCTCACTGGCGAATGACTGAATATTTTTTTCAATATAATCAAACTTTTTCTTTCACAGTAAATTAGAAATTAGCCTTCTGTGCCTAGATAACTGATGGGAGAAGACTGATATTACAACTTTTATTAGTTCATGGTGAAATTATGTGCCAATTTCTGCTGTAAAGCGTGAAAAAAAATTAGAGAAATTTCAAAAAGAACATGAAAAATATTCTGGACAAAGCCATTATACATTTGAAATTGTGAGTTCAGGGTGAGGGTGGGCATGATATAGGACAATGTAATAACAAAAATAAAACTTTCTCCTAAAATACCTCATTATTTGATCAAAATGTTTTTTTTTTTTTGTTTTGAACTAGATAATCTTAATTTTCCACCTCAGTTGGATTTGGAAACATTTTTTTATGTTTGCTGACTTGAGTTCTAATACCAGTTCTTCTACTACTTAGCTTGGGCCAAACAGTTTGCCTTTCTGGGTCACATCTAAAGTAAGGGAGTTGAATTAAGTCACTCAGTAGTCTTTGTTTCTTTATGAATTTGTGAAAGCAGAGAGTATTACTGAAATATAACCATTTAAAAATGCAGTCTTTGCAAATTGAAAATATTGTGTACCCAGGATATATTTTGATAAAAAGTATTCTGATACCACAGATACAAAGCTAGGCATGAGAAAAACTTACCGGATTTCCTCAATGATAAATGTAAACAAGTTTGAATCCCACCATGAGGCACAAAATTGAACTTCATGATTCCCAGAAGAAGATTATATCCCATCAACCCACTGGTTCATTCTGTGGCTCATTGTGATTGTACAGTAGTTAGTTCTCCATGTTGTGGCTGCTTTATCTTCTGAATCACAGTCATTGCACATAGATTTCTTTTTTCCAGGTAACTAGGAGACACAGAGGATATTACATTGGAGTTAAGAATCAGAAATACCTGAATTTGAATGCTATTTTAGAAACTCAATAGCTGTGACCCTGAACATGTTACTTAGCCTCTCTGGCAGTCAGTAAATCCATCTGTAAAATAAAAAGGCTAGACTCAATGGGCTTTATAGATCCCTTCTGGCTTTAAATTTATGATTTATTCGGATTGCCTCATTCTTCATGTGTTTTTACCTGTAGGAAAAAAACAAATTGCTGCCTCTATTTCCAAATGGAGAGTTTTTGTTTCCTGAAAAGATTCTGATTTCTTTTTTCCCTTTGTTGGCCTTACATAGTTCAGGTGGTGAGGCAAGTGATGGCCGTGGGTCTGTAATGCATTTGTACAAGATGGCAAGCACACAACCCAGTGCTAAAACCCTCCAAAAACATTTGCTTTACCTTGTTCGATGGTTGCTTATCTCTCTTCTTTATATGAGCTGATGTGATACCTGTCAGTCAAGGCAATGGGGAATGAAGAAATCGGAGTGAGTCTGTTTATCTGAGGTGTGCAGACCAGCTTTCTCTTTAACTTCTCCCTTCTCCCAGATACTGTTTTGTTTTCACTGTCACCTGATGACCTTGTGCTGTTCTGTGATTTATATTCATGTCACACACACACACACACACACACACACACACACACATTTTAAAGCAGAGGGCCAGGAGAGTCCTATAGGCCCACAGCACTTTGACTCATGAAGATTTTTTTTTACCCAGAGTTTTCAGGGCTACAAACACACAGACTGGAGAGGAACTAGAAGATTGAACAAATAAGGAGAGATGACATGAAGACCTTTGCACAATGTACTTTCCTTTGTATAAGAATAAATGCCACTCACCACCAGCAGCGAAGTATGGGCCACCTCATACAAGGAGCCCTATACTGATACTTCCAGAAGCCAGTGCCCACCCTCATCAGATATTACATTTTATGGGGCAGCTAGGTGGCACAGTGAGTAGAGCACCAATCCTGGAGTCAGGAGGATCTGAGTTCAAATCTGGTCTCAGACACTTAACACTTACTAGCAATGTGACATTTGGCAAGTCACTTAACACCAATTGCCCTGCCTTCCCCCCCTCCAAAAGAAAAAAAAAAAATATATATATATATATATATATATATAATTTTATTTTGTTTATATTTGCATTTTATTTTTTAATAGGATCTAGCAAGGGGGTATGTTGGCTCCAGTATTCAGGAAGACCTGAGTTCCAATCCTTCCTCAGATATTCACTAGCCGTGTAACTGTACAAATTGCTTCTCTTCTCTCAGTCTCAGATGACTCAATGGTAAAATGGTGATGAATAGCACCAACCTCACAGGGCTATTGTGAGGCTTATATGGGCTAAGGCAGGGAGAGTATTTCTAAAATTTTAATTACTATGCAAATGCTAACCCTGAGGATGAAGATGATAATTAAGATAAAAATGATGTCCACAATGACAACAACAACAACAAAGTAAGCTGTTTTCAACCATGTTGTCACATGTCTTCAACTTGAAAAGGTTACAAGCCAAGGTTAAAGTGAAGGGAGTAGTAGTGAATGATTTTTTTGTTTGTTTGCAGATGATTGTTCCCTCAATGAAGCCTCAGAAGCTGAGATGCAGCAAAATATGAATCAATTCTCAGCTGCTTGGGCTAATTTTGGCCTAGTATTTAAGACCAAGAAAACACAGGTGCTTCATAAGCCAACACCACATGTCCATAAATGGAATCATCAGTTACAGCAAATGGTGAAGTTTTGAATGCAGTGGATAAGTGCACTTACCTTGCCAGTGTACATTCCAGGGGTGTACACATTGACAATGAAGTTGATGCGTACATTTTGAGAGCTGGCTCAACGTTTGTGAGGCTATGAAGGAAAGTGTGGGAAAGAAAAGGTATTAGACTCACTACCAAACTGAAGGTCAACAGAGCCTTTGTGCGGGTCTAGTTGTTGTATGCCTGTGAAACCTAGAAAGTCTACCAACACCATGACAGGAAATTGAATGGCTTCTGTTTGAACTGTCTTAGGAAAATTCTGAAGATCACTTGGCAGGATAAGGGACAAGACACTGAGGTCCTTTCTCAAACTAAACTGCCAAGCATTCAAACCCTACTGCAGTGAGTGCAACGCTGATGGGTTAGCTACATTGTTTGAATGTCAAATGTATGCTTGCCTAAACGACTATTTTCTGGAGAACTCACACAGGGCAAACACTCATATGGTGGCCAGAAAAAAGTGATACAAGGACATTCTCAATGTCTCTCTGAAGAACTTTGAAACTGATTGCATGCCATGGGAGACACTGGCATAAGACCACCTGTCATGGCATGTCCTCATCAGAAAAGGTGCTATGAATAAAGTAGAACTGAAGTAGCTCAAAACAAATGTGTGATGCAAAAATTTAGAGAATTCACCCCAAAGGTTCATGGGGATTATTTGCTTCTGTCCTGTGCTAGAGCATTCCAAGTTTTATTGGTTTGATCAACCACAGCAGGACACAGTGTAACCTGAATCTAACAGTGAAGTTATTCTGCTCCTCTTGGGGAACAAAGGACAACAACCAACTCCCTCTGTGTGAGAACCTGCCAAATATTTGAAATCAAAAGTTCTCCTAAGTCTTCTCTTCTTCAGGCTAAATGTCCCCAGTTCCTCCAGGCATTTATCAATTAATTAAGTAATCAAATAGAGTGGAATCAGATGCTCCCAAGCCTACTTAATTACAACACATTGACAAGAATTGTCCTTCAGATGATGAGATCATTCACTAAAAGGATTCTGTGTCTCTTATTTCATCTGCATGCCACTATAGCATCTAGAGGGAAATGTATTGTGTGAATATATATATATAGGCACACAAACACATAAACATATATACATGCATATACATAAATTATATTGTGTACTTGAATGTGTGTATGTACATATGGGTATATACATACATGTGTGCAGATAGATAGATAGATAGATAGATAGATAGATAGATGATAGATAGATTAATTCACAACCAAATAATGAGTTTCTCTTGGCAAAACTGGTTTAGAGGATTATTTAACTGACCTGACTAATCAGATGGTTAATTCAGCATCAGGTATCCTACAACCTATGGACAGACATGTTACAGAAGGCCATGAACTCATAAAGAAACAAGTGATGATGATTTTACCTTCCTTCATAAAACCTCAAAATGTCATAGTTGTAAAGGATCATCTATTCCAGAAAACCCCTCTTTGCCAATGAAAAATACTAAATCAGATGAAGAAACTGAGAGATGGAAATTTTTTTTTTTTTAAAGCAATTGGGGTTAAGTAACTTGCTCAAGGTTACACGGCTAGTCATTTTTGATTTATGCGTGGGTGCTCATTTTCTGAGGCCGGATCTGATCTTGGGTCATCCAAACTCTGAGGCCTGCGCTCTTACTCACTGCACCACCTAGCCGTCCCTTTAGGGCAATTGGGGTTAAGTAACTTGCCCAAGGTTACACGGCTAGGTTTTTGTTTGTGCGGATTAGGTGTCGGAGGCCGGCTCCGAACTCAGGTCCTTCTGATTCCAGGGCCGGCACTCTATTCTCTGCGCCACCTAGCCGCCCCCGAGATGGAAAATTTTTTGATCAAGGTCTCACACCTATTTCGTGGCAGAACTGGGACTGAATGATTCTTTTTTTGTTTATTTGTTTTGAAATTTATTTCATTCCTTTCTCCAACTCATTTTACAGATGAGGAAACTGAGGCAAACATGGTGTCCAGGATCACAGAGCTAATAAATATCTATGGTCAGATTTGAACTCATGAAGATGAATTGTCCTGATTCTAATGCTCATGCTCTATCCACTGCACTATCTACCTACAGTTCAAATATGAGTAGTGTTAAAATAGCTACCCAATGAGGCCATGCTTTGCCACCTTGCCTTCTTTAAACCTCTCTCCCTCCCTTTGTTTATTGCACCTTTCAAAAGAACTGAAAAAATAGGCCCCTCAGGGCTATGTCTAGAGCATCCCACCTTGTAAGCTTCTTGGTGATTGGGTAGTTGCAGTTGTAAAATATCAAAGAGCCAGCAATGAAAAAGACAATACTTTACTTGTTTCCTGGGGATCATGACCTCAAACCTTCTTCTAACTTTTCCCCGACCTAAAGGGAATTCATTTGCTGTCTCTAAACACAGCCTCAGAGCACATTATTTTAAGATCTATTATTTACTGTGCCGGTTAGCAAGCTTTTATCTCTTATTTATGATCAGGTAGGTTTTAATTGGAAACGGATTGGAAGCCATCCAGATAGGGTGGGTACCTTAGTCCCTGCTGTAAATTGATCTTAAAAACACCTGCTTGAAGTGTGAAGTTATGCTAAATCTTCCTTGAGCTGCTGCTTTTGCCTTTTTCTTTGCTTTGCTTTCCTTGAAAAACTGCAACAAAACTTTTGAAGCAATGAGGCTCTAGTCAATTAAATCAAGAAAACATAAATGTCTTTCTGAGTTTGAAAGAGGGTGGGTGCTTTTTTCCTTGCCTTTTAGGGTTTATTGCTTTTGACTACATTATGATTATAATTAAGCATTTGCATAACACTCATATTCTTTATGTTTGCCTCTGCTGCTCACCTCAGCCCTGGGTGGGAGAGAATTTCTCCAATGCTCAGAAACAGAGAGATGCCATCATTTTCCTACTTACATAACATGGTAGTGAGAGGATAAAAACATAAAGGGAAGACAAGGAAAAGAGTCCATGCCCTTGTGATATTCATTATTTATTACTTATTCCAGTGAAGTGTAAGACAGTTTTAGCCTACATTCTGAGCTAACATTTTTTTTTCCTTTCTTTGATCCAGAAAGTCAGTAGACATAGAAAAGCACAATTTCTTACGTGTGCTTCTGGTAGCAATCAGCAGTTAATTTGCTCAGAGACTGCCCTTTGTAAGGAGAGAATCAGTCAGTTGCCCTGGAGAGGTTTTTCTGTTTGTTTTGGTTTGGGGTTGTTTTTAGCATGATGTAATAGAAGGAGAAATGAATCTGAAACTCAAACATCTAAGTTTGGCCTTTGGCATTGATATGTGCTTGCTTGGTGGGCAAGGATAAACTATTTAATTTCTTTTGAGCCTCAGTTTCCTTATCTATAAAATGGGAAATAATTACATTCTCATTGCCTACTACTAAATTGTTTTGAGGAATAATTATACATTTTAAAGAGCAATATAAATTTAAATTATTATTACATTTAGGCCCTTGAAACCTCAACCTGAACCCTTTTATTACTTTCCCTAAAGTCATGTGGCTGTTGTGAAAATTTTATTATTTATTTATTTATTTTTAAGTTTAAGATGAATTTTTATTTTATTTTTTTTTCCAAATGCTTTATTAACTTCTGGTTTACATCATTTATTTCTGCCAGATGTTGAGTTACTCTTTTTTCCCCATTTTCCCCTACCCACCACCCAAGAATAGCAGTCCCACAGGATATCCCCTCATTCAATCTGCTCTCTCCAATCTCTTCTCCCATACCCCCTTCAACTTTTTCCAGTAGGGCAAGGTGTATCCCCATGCCCTGATGCCTACACATCTTATCTCCAAATTATATACAAAATAGTATTAATCATAGTATTTATATATTTTTAAAACATTTGATTTTAAAACTTTAGATTCCAGACCCATTTCCCCTCCTTCCCTGCCACCCACTCCTGCTGGGATGATAAGCAACACAGTATATGCTGTACATGTATAGCTATGCAAAGCATTACCATAGTAGATATATTGTAAAAGACTGACTATGTTTCCCTCCCTCCTATGCCACCTCCCACCTGGTCCACTCCCCACTTTGATCCTATTCCCTTTCAAAAGCGGGTGCTTCCAACTTCCCTCCCCCCCAGCCTGCTCTCCCTTCCATCATCTCCCATCTCATCCCCTTCCCCCCTACTCTCCTGTAGGTTGAGATATCCTATTTAGTATGTATGTCATTCTCTTCCTGTGCCAAATTCAATGAGAATAAGGTTTTGCCTTTTTACCTTCCTCTTCTTCCCCTCCCCTGCATCCACTTTCCCTTGCCTCTTCTATATGAGATAGTTTACCCTACCCTGTCTCTCCCTATCTCCTCTCATTATATTCCTCTCTCACCTCTAAATTTCACCCCTTAAGTATCATCACTTCCCATTAAATTCAACCTGTGCCCACTATCTATGCATACCTGTAAACACATATACACATATTCACATATGTAATTCATATACCCATATCCCCTTCTTTAGCTATTTTCATACTGACAAAGGCTTCATAAGTTACAGTTATCATTTTTCCATGTAGGAATGTAAATAGTACAACTTTGATAAGTTCCTTATGATTTATTTTTCTTGTTTACTTTCTCAAGTATCTCTTGCTTCTTGTGTCTGAATGTCAAATTTTCTATTCAACTCTGTTTTTTTTTTCCTCAAGAATGCTTGAAAGTCCTCTGTTCCACTGAATGATCATATATTCCCCTGAAACATGATACTCAGTTTTGCCAAGTAAGTGATTCTTGGTTTTAATCCCAGGTCCTTTGACCTGCAGAATATCATATTCCATGCCCTTCAATCCCTCAGTGTAGAAGCTGCCAGATCCTATACTACCCTGATTGTGTTTCCACAATACTGAAATGGTTTCTTCCTGGCTGCTTATACTATTTTCTCCTTGATCTGGGAATTCTGGAACCTGTCTATAATATTCCTAGGAGTTTTCTTTTGGGGATCTTTTTCAGGAGGTGATCTATGGATTCTTTCTATCTCTATTTTTGCCTCTGGTTCTAAAACATCAGGACAATTTTCCTAGAAATTTTCTTGAAGGGTGATTTCTAGGTTCTTTCTTTGATCATGGTTTTCAGGTAGTCCAATAATTTTTAGATTATCTCTCCTGAATCTATTTTCCAGGTCAGTGGTTTTTCCCATGAGATATTTCACATTGCCTTTTATTCTTTCATTTGTTTGGATCTGCTTAATAGCATCTTGATTTCTCATAAAGTCACTAGCTTCCATTTGCTCCAGTCTAATTCTGAAGGAATGATTCTTCTCAGTGAGCTTTTGAGATTCTTTTTCCATCTGTCAAAGTCGGGTTTTTAAGGCATCCTTCTCCTCATTGCCCTTTTGAGCCTCCTTTGCCATTTGAGTCAGTCTATTTTTTAAGGTGTTATTTTCCTCACTCAGGCTGTTGTCTCTCATTTCATACTTTTCTTGCATTGTTCCCATTTCTTTTCCCAATTTTTCCCCCACTTCTCTTATCTGCTTCTTAAGGTCCTCTATGCCCTATACCCAGCTCATATTTTCATTTGGGGCTTTTGGTGCAGGATTTTTGACCTCACATTCCTCTTCCTGTTCCATGTTTTGACCCTCTTTGCTCCCAAAATAGGAGTCTAATATTGAATTTCTCTGTTTATTTTGTTTCCTTTGCCTAGGCATGTTGCAACTCAATTACTCGACTTTTAGGCTTGTTGCTACAGCAGGATTCTGCCACCAGCCAGGGGAGGTTCCATCCCAAAGGCTGGGGTTTTCTAAGCTCCTAGAGGTATTAGTTGGGTACCATCTCTGAAGGCCCCACACTCTCTGGCAAGCTGGTCCCACACCCCAAGACCTCCATACTGCAATCCAGATCCAAGAAGGTTAAAGCAAGAGCAGTTACCCCCCAGAATGATCACTGGATCCCCCTACAGTTCACAGGCCAGGAGATGAAGCTGCAATGTGGCAACATGGCACAAGCTGTGCTGGCTCCTCAGTGGCTTCTCGCCCCCAGTGGAAGAAGCTGATGCCCTCTCCCAACCAGTCCCAAATTCCACAGGGCACTGACTTCTCACTTTCTCCTAGGCATCTATGTGTTGATAATTCTGGAAACGCCACAGCTCCTGGTGTTCTGGGGTCCCTCCAGCTGGCTGCTGGTCTGGCCACCCTGGGGCTAAAACCTCCAACTCACATGGGCTTGGGCTCGGTTCCCATAGCGCTGTGCTGGCAGCTCCTTGCTGTGCTGCCAGGCTGTCCTCAGCAGGAAGTTAGCTTCTCTGGATCCCCCCACAATATAATATTCTCTTTTATTAGACCTTGAAAGAATAAGCAATGTAATATTTAAAAAATCACAATTAAAAAAGATTCAAAAGAATGTAAATATCAAGAGAAAGGCAAGTAACAAACAGGTTCTGGAGGGATTCTAATCTAATCTCCACTGATTCCTTCATCAAAATGAGAGGCAGAAATATTTGGAATTCTTGGCTGCATTGCTAAAAGCTTAGAGTTTAGTGTTATTCCGCTTCATGGTGTTTGGGGGAATTGCTTGGGCCTATCTGGATAGCTCCTAAAGCTTCTTTATAAAATTTGTGAAGCCTCTTGCTTTGGAAAGAAATAGGATCTTACAAGTATAACCCCTGTCCCAAGGTTCTTTGGCATGGAGTGCTTACCATATTGGTAGAGATGAATGCTCAGCCAATATGAGGAGTAGGGCAGAGTGGGCAAGAATTAACCTTTGCCAACCCCCCTTCAGGACTGGAGAGTTTTCTTCAGTGTTGAGCTGGCTCCAAGCTTCAAAAGAGAAGATGGAGGAGGCCAACCCCACTTTAAGTTACAATGGAAAAGATTACAATAAGAGGAGCAAGCAATATCCACCATGTCCATATACCAGCTTTAGAAGTTTCAGGAATTTCCCTTTGAATGAGTTCTGGAACACTAAATGGGAGAGCTCCTTCACTCTGTACTATTGTTCTTCACTCTTTCAATAGTGTTTGGCTCTTTGTGACATGTTCCGTAGCATGCCAGGTCCTTCTATCCTCCACTATCTCTTGAAGTCTGTCCAAATTCATGTTCACTGTTTCCATGATACTGTCTATCCATCTCATCCCCTGCCATACGCTTCCCCTTTTGCCTTCAATCTTTCCCAACATCAGGGTCTTTTCCAAAGAATACCATCTTCAGACTGCATGGACATAGTATGTAAGTTTCAGCTTCAGTATTTGATCTTCCAGTGAATAGCCTGGAATAATGTTTGTTTGTTTTTTTTTATGTATCAACTGATTTGATATTGATGCCCAAGGGACTCTCAAAAGCCTTCCTCAGCACAATAAGAAAGTGTTGATTTTGTAGTACTCAGTTTTCTTTATTGACCCAACTCCCACAGCATATACCACTACTGGAAAAACCATACCTTTGACTATACAGACTTTTGTAAGCAAGGTGATGTCTCTACTTTTTAACATACTATCCAGATTTGCCATAGCTTTCCTCGCAAAGAGCAACTGTGTTTTAATTTCATGGCTACAGTCACCATCTGCAGTGATCTTTGAGTCCAAAAATATACAACGTGACACTGCTACCATTTCTCCCCCCTTTATTTGCCAAGAAGTGATGGCACCAGTTGCCAAATTTTAGGTTTTTTATGTTAAACTTCATACCAGCTTTCATACTCTTCTCTTCCACCCTCAATTTCTTAATTTTCTTCATTCCTCTTTAATTTCTACCATCACAATGGCATCATCTACATATATAAGAGTGTTGATATTTCTCCTGGCAACCAAAATTTCAACTTTTGATTCATACAGCCTGGTATTTCACATGATTTACTCTGAATATAAGTTACATAAATAAGGTGACTATATGCAGCCTTGTTTTACTCCTTTTCCAATCTTAAACCAATTGTTCCACATTTGATTTTAATTCATGCTTTTTGACCCACACACAAATTCATTCCTGAGACAAGTAAGATACTCTGATCCTCCCATCTCTTTGAGGACTTGTGACATTTTGTTGTGATCCAGTCAATGGTTTTAGTGTAGCCAATGAAGCAGAAATAGTTGTTTATTTTTTTTTCCAGGAACTCCCTTGCTTTCTCCATAAGCCAGTAAATATTGGTAATTTTGTCTCTAGTACCGCTTACTTTTTCAAAAATCATCCTGCTCTTCTGGTAATTCTTTTTTTTTTACTTTTTGGAGGGCAATTGGGGTTAAGTAACTTGCCCAAGGTCACATGTTTTGTGTGTGCATTAAGTGTCTGAGGCCAGATCCGAAGTCAGGGCCTTCTGACTCCAGGGCCGACGCTTTACTCACTGCACCACCTAGCCACCCCTCTTCTGGTAATTCTTGGTTCATACATTGGTGAAGCCTAGCTTGCAGAATCTTAAGCATAACCATGCTGGCATGTGAAGTGAGAACCATTGTTTGGTAAGCAGAAAATTCCTTGACATTTCCTTTCTTTAGGATTGGGTCATAAACTCACCTTTTCCAACCCAGTGGCCACTGTTGTGTTTTCCAAATTGCTGGTGTCTTGAATATAGCATACTAACAGCATCATCTTTTAGGATTTAAATAACTCAGCGGGAATCTCATCACCTCCACTTCCTTATTGTTAACAATGCTTCCTAAGGCTCAGTGAACTTCATTCTACAGGGCATATGGCTCTAAAATCAATAAACACACCATATGTGGTTATCAGTGATGTTAATATCTTTCTTGTACTGTTCTTCTATATATTCTTGCCATCTCTTCTTAATCTGTTCTGCTGTTAAATCCCTGCCATTTTTGGCTTTTATCATTTCTATTTCTACATGAAACTTTCCCTTGATATCTCTAGTTTTCATGAAGAGATATCTTCTTCTTCTCATTTGTAATGGTATGGGAATTTGAAAATCTTCCCTGCCCCTTGATAGTCCTAAATTGAGCTTGAGGACCTTCCCTGATTTGAAAATATACTCTGTCCCCTAATAGGCTGAATGTGGTCACATGGAGGTTGTGGTGGGAAGAATTTGCTGAAGGGTAGACCAGAGCCCACAGAAGAAGCTTACCTAGGGGAGGCTTGTTTTGCAGGAAGGCACAACTTTTGCTACTTTGTAGTCAAGTGGGTCATGAGGGTTGTGATGTTCTCTGACCCTAGAGAAGGCCACATGTACCTCTGAGGTGAGGTTTTGCTTTGGGGCTCATTTTGGGAAGAGTTGTATGATTTGACCAGAGGAGGCCCTGGGCAGCTATTGAGCCTTCCTGCTTTGAAAACCCAGATGGTGCTGCTTCTCTCTCTGATGTATGTATGTGATGGTCAGACAGTTAGAAACCTTGTCTGTTGGTCTGTTGAACTGTGTTATTTTCTTTGTTTTTTTTTTTTTTGGTGGGGGGGGTGACCCAGGACACAGACTTTTATTTCAAACACTGGTGAGGTGGGTGATGGGGCAGGGGGCGGGACAGGTGGGCAGAGGACATGCCCTCCCAACCCAAGGCCAGGGCCTGCCCCTCCAAGGGACTCCAGAAGGGGCAGATCACAGTGAGGGCCAGGGGGATACAGTATGGACACCATGGGGTAGCGGCTCCACTGGCTGGGGCAGCCAGGCCCCCCAGGAAAACCAATAAATTAAGAGTGGGGCACAGAAGGGCAGGGCCCTCCCACTGCTTCAGGCCTAGTCTCCCATTTTTACTTTGGAAGTCTGAAGGATGGCCACAATGACCCCAAAGAGGCCAATGGCACTGCCAAAGATCTCTACAATGAGGATCTTGACGAAGAGGCTGGCATTCTGGGCATCAGCCAGGGCAGCTCCACTGCCCACAATGCCCACACACACACCACAGAAGAGGTTGGACAGGCCCATGGTGAGGCCAGCACCAAACATGGAATAGCCTGCATGGTAGTTATGGTTTCCAATGGCTTTGGGTATAGTGCCACTGAAGGGCTCTGCCATGTTGCTGATGATGATGGCCATGATGATGCCATAGATGGCCACAGCCTCATAGAAGATGATGCTTACTAAATTCTTGGTCTTGATCGTGGGGGCCTTGACCCCTCCACCAATGATGGATGAGCCTGTGATATAGATGCCCCAGGCTGCTCCCACTACAGAGAGGGAGATGGCCAGCCCTATCCCTAGGTTGGACCACATGTAGGGTGATGTCTCTGTGAGGAACCAGGCCACATCGAATCAGAAACCCAAGTCGAATATTGTATAGCAGATTCCTACGACAATCACGCAGCTCCAGAAGGCCATGGACAGGCCGGAATAAAGCAGTGCGAGTCCCGTCATGGCGGCGACAGCGCTAGGGTCCGAGGCTGGAACCGGGGCCGGGGGTCGGGGGTCGCAGTCGATGGACGGACCCGAGCATACAGAGTTTTGCCGCCTCCGCCCGCCCGTCCCCGCCCCCGTGTTATTTTCTTTGTCTGTATTTTTGTCTGCTTGTAACTTGTGCTTGTATTCTCTGAAGTTCAGGGTGCTGACTTTTTCCCCAAAACTAGGTAAATGATATATATTTGATTAAACTAAGATCGTTGACCCTTTCTGAGTTGCTTTCCTTTAGAAAAGTATATCAAAGAACCTATGCTAGCAGCCCTCCTGGGTATGCTAGGGTGCTTGCTGCTACACCATTCTATTATTTTCTTCTATTTCTTTGCATTGTTCATTTAAGAAAACCTTCTTATCTCTCCATGCTATTTTCTTGAATTCTGCATTAAGTTGGGTATATCTTTAACTTTCTCCTTTCTCTTTTGCTTCCCTTTCACTCCGTATTGTCTGGTATATATTTTCCTGTGTATACCTTCTCTGATTTCTGTTTCGCTATGATTTCAATGAATGGGTTTCTTTGCTTTTTTCTGTTTATTCAATATGGAGTTGGAACTAGGTGGAGAGGTCAAGCCTTGGATATAGAGCTTGGGGTCCCTCCTTCACCTCCAAATGACAAAGTGATCAAAAGTTGGCTTGGACCCAATCATATTCCCTAGATGAACAACATTTAAGGGAAAAATTGTTATACTTCTAGCTGAGTACCCCTTCTCTCTGAAAAGTACAGAATGGTGACCTTTGACTCCAATCTCCTGCTTCCCCTGGTAGCAGGAATGAAAGTCTCCTTTGAATAAGGCTGGGGGAGAAGAGGCTAGAAACATCTGTTCTGCCTCTATTTGAGCCACAGATAAGGACAGCAACATCAGCATAAGTGAAGCCTTACACATATGGGGCCCACTATTGCTATATGAAGAATCCATAGTTCAGAAGAAGTTAATATTCTTTTATGCAACTGTTCTATAGTCCCCCTACTACAGTTATAGGCTGTATTTCCTGGTTTCCATTTCTACTTAATCTTGTAACCTCCTAATCCCCCATCCCACTTGCAGTAACCGCATTGTTTTTCAGAAGTTTGTCTAAGCCACTATTTTATGGTTAGATAGAAAACCAGACTGTGCTGGTAAAAACATAACAATCTACTTGGGCTGGTAGGGAGGGATGTTGAGCCCTAATTTGTAGCTTTGGACAATTTTTTAAATATAGCTGTTAATACAGAAAATTTAGCAATTAACCTTATTGGAGCTGGCCCCAGTCATGCCCCTGCATGACCTTCTGGGAAATATAGTCCCCAGAAATTTTTTCCCAATGAATGATATTGTGTCAATTCTTAACATCACAGAAATGAAATCCTAGGGAAAATTTTTCCTTAGTCATGACCAATACAAACTGTTAATATAATTCAGTCACCTTTGCCATCTTTTCCCCTAAAGAACTGGATACATTAGTGTTATAAAAGGATGTCAGTACCCAACTTCAGCAATTCTTTTTTAAATTCTGAAGACGTTACTTATGGAACACATGTTACTTTTGAAGAATCTGACTGGGGTTTTTTGGTGTGTTTTTTACTTTAGACCTGTCACTTTATTGGTATAGGGCAAAACTCTGCAAAATTCCCAAGTATAGATTAAAATATAATTGGGAAATTATAATTAACAAAATAAATAAAAGTACAATACGACACAGATAATACATCTGTGGTATTTCAACAAAGGAAATTGAAATGAACTTTCTCAATGTTTTTTTTGTTGTTGTTGTTTGGTTTTGGGGTTTTGTTTTGTTTTGTTTTTGCTTTTTGGAGGGCAATTGGGGTTAAGTAACTTGCCCAAGGTCACATGGCTAGGTTTTGTGTGTGTGTGTGTGTGTGCATTAAGTGTCTGAGGCTGGATCCGAATTCAGATCCTTCTGACTCCAGGGCCAGTGCTCTACTCACTGTGCACTGCACAACCTAGCCTCCCCAAAGAACTTTCTCAATGTTAAAGGACTAAAGCAGAGACTTTGTATATGTAATGACATACAAAGGTTGTGTGTGCCCTGACACATTGCTTCCACTGCAATCAAGATTTAACACTTGGATCTTCTTCTTTGTGGCTAATTCCTATCATTTTTTTTCATACCAATGTAAGGTTCTTCAAAATTGGTTGGAGTTACTGAATGGTAAAGTGATTTGTGTAGGGTCTGAAGCAGTTGTCAGTTGTCAGTTACAGTAGAAATAACAAAAAATTTCAAATCAGAAGGCTTGTACTCAAAGCCTAGCACTGCTAATAATGACATATTTGATAACAGGGAAGTCATTACCTTTTTCTGAGTCTCAGTTTCCTCATTTGCTAAGAAAGTTGTTGGACTAAAATATTTACAGAGTTCATACTAGCTCTAAATCCATGCTCCAACAGCATGGATTATCTAAAGATGGAGAAGGGATAAAATTCATACTTGTCTTCAAAGTGAATTATTGTATCATTATTTTGCTGCAGTAGAATTGTTTTCCTTGGGCTAGTGTTTTAATGAATTTTTATCACCTGATCAATTGTTGGAGGTGTAGGGACAGTATCCCTATTATACACTTCATGGCAGGAAGCCCAAATTTAAAACAAATACGAATTCACAGGGCCTGTTTTAGGAAGAGTAAAGAGATTAGTGTGGGTCAACTTGAAAAGTTTTTGAAAGATTAAAAGTAATGGTGAAAATTGGCAATCTTCCTTTGTGGCTATTATTCTTCTAGCTGTACCTTTCCCATAAAGCAAAGGGGATCTCTAGTTTGTACTTTCCAAATGGATGGAAGGCAACCTCACTCAATAAAAAGAGGAGAACTTTAAGATTTAGAATGCATAGTTTCAGTTCTCAAGTAAATTCCTGAATACAGATTAAAGCATTTTTTTCTTTTTTTCTTTTAATTTTTCCAGAACAAGGGTAATATGGAGAAATGTTTTATATAACCCTAACTTTTTGATGGCTCTGCCACCCCAGAATTTGATTTGAAGCATTAATTTAAAGTTGTTTGAAGGAAAACGTTATGAGAATTCAGGTGAGTTCCTGCCTGTAATACACCATCTTGGATCCTCACTAGTGGTCTTTCTATTGAATAATACTGGACAAAGTACAAATCCCTCAATTTATAGTGTGTACAAAAACCTATAAACTTTGGTGATCACTTGCCTTTCCAGTCTTATCATGAAGTTTTTCACATTACCCAGAACACAGCACACTCATTTTGGCTTTCCTTAAATACCTTTGTTGATTCTCAACATAACCTCAGAACTGATAGACAAAATAGGTGTAATTAACATAATTGTATATACAAAACTAAGAGCTAAAAATATTAAGCAACTTGCCTATATTATTTATATTTTCCAGCCCAAGATAATTTAGAAGGTAGGCAGGAAAGTCTGGCATACTGGGATAGTGGTCAGGTTGGAGTACAGTGCACACCATGCTGGGCAACACCAACAGCAGGCTATAGAAATGACAGCAAAAGTGGTGGTAGTAGTAGTAGTAGTAGTAGTAGTAGTAGTAGTAGTAGTGGTAGTGGTGGTGGTAGTAGTAGTAGTAGTAGTAGTAGTAGTAGTAGTAGAACTCTCAGTCAGCACATGGTAGAGGGGTTGGACAACTGATCAAAATGGAAATACAAGGAATGTTTGACTGGAACAGGGTTTCAAGACTCTGCTGCATTGTCCATATGATGTTCCAGGTCACACTTCCAGAGTAAAGAGGAACACTAGCAAATTTGAAAACAGGGGATTAAGGGTCTTGATCATAGGCCCAGGGCAAATAAAAATACTTGTGGTCACTTGCAAGGGAGAAGAGGCCATAGTCTCAGTACCAAGGCAGAAAGGAGCACTAGCATAAACAGCTGCAGGAGAACAGGGGGCATAGTCATGGTTCCAGTGCCAAAAGGAGCACTAACATTTCTGGCTACAGAAGAGCAAGGTCCCTTACTTGGTAAAGATGAGAACACAAGACAGAAGATATTATTCATAGGTGGCGCAGTGAGTAGAGCGCTGGCCCTGGAGTCAGAAGGACATGAGTTCGGATCCAGCCTCAGACCCTTAACACACACAAACGAACCAACCTAGCTGTGTGACCTTGAGCAAGTTACTTAACCCCAATTGCCCTCCAAAAAAGCAAAAAAAAAAAGTTTAAAGTTAAGAAATAGGCAAGAAAAATAAGAAAAAAATGACGAAAAAGAACCTGACCATAAAAAGTTGCTATGGTGACTAGGAAGAAAATAACATAAATTCAGAAGGAGACAATGATAAAAAAAAAAAAAGCTATTTGCAAAGCCTGAAAAGAAAAAAAATGTCCCAAAAAGAATTCCTGGAAGATATGGAAAAGAGTTTTAAAAATCAAATAAGAGAGGTAAAGGAAAAACTGAGAAAAGAAATGGAATGATGAAAGAAAGTTTTGAAAAGAAAGTCAAAAAGTATGGTAAAAGAGACCCCAAAATACTAATGTAAATAACACCTTTAAAAATAGAGCTAATCAAATGGTAAAAGAGGCACAAAAATCCTCTGAAGAGAACTCCTTAAAAAGTAGAATTATCTAAATAGAAAAATAAGTTAAAAACTCACATTAGAAAAGAAAATTAAAGTAGAATTGTTCAAATAAAAAAAAAGATGGAAAAGTTCAGTAAAAAATTTTTCTTTAAAATTAGGATGAAGAGAAGTCATTAATTAAGTCATTAATTCAATGAGACATCAAGAAACAATAAACCAAAGTCATAAGAAAGAAAACATAAGCAGTAGTGTGAAATATCTCAGTGGCGGGGGGGCGACAGACTTTGAAAATAGATTGAGGAGAGATAGTTAAACAATTATTGGAATACCTGAAAGCCATAATAAAATGACAATCAACAACAACAACAAAAGTGCCTAGATTTTGTATTTCAAGAAATTACCAAGGGAAACTGCCCTCAAGTCCTAGAACAAAAAGATAAAATAGAAACAGAAAGAATCCACCTATCAGCTCCTGAAAGAATTGCCCAAATGAAAACTCCCAGGAATATTATAGTCAAATTCTAAAGCTCCCAGGTCAAAGACAAAGTATTGAAAGCAGCCAGAAAGAAATGATCCCAATATCATGAAGCTAAAGTAATGCTCACATAAGAATTAACAGCTTCTACTTTAAAGAAACAGAGCACTTGGAATATGATATGCTGGAGGACAAAGGAGCTAGGATTACAATCAAGAATAACATTCTCAGTGTGAATCTTTTTTGGGGGAAACTGGACATTTAATGAAATAAAAGTCTCTCAAGTATTCCTGATGAAAAGATCAGAGCTGAATAGACAATCTGACATTCAAGTAAAGGTTTAACCAGAAGCATAAAAAGGAATTTTATCATCATTAGGGCAGTTGGAAGAAGCATAAATAGACAGAAGGGAGGGGTGTGAGTTGACTATGATGGGATGATATCTTAAAAATAAAATTAATGGGTAAGAAGGAGGGATGCACTGGGAAAAGTGAAAGGGAGAGAAAGAAAAAATATAAAAGAGGCATGAAAGGAAGAGATTTTAGCCAGAGGGGAAAATGGGAGGGTGGACAACACTTGAGCCTTACTCTCATAAAAATTGGTCTCAAAGAGGGAATAACATTCACACTCAGGTGAGTATAGAAATCTATCTTACTCAACATGGAAGTAGGAAGGGAAGGGAATAAGAGAAGGGGGATATTGATAGAAGAAAGGGTGGATTAAGGGAAATAGTGGTGAAAAGAAAATCAGATTTTTGAGGATGAACATCAGAGAGAGACAGAGAGACACAGAGAGAGAGAGACAGAGATAGAGGATAAACAGGGAAAAATAGGATGGCTGGAAATACATAGTTAGTGATCATAACTATGGATATGAATGGGATGAACTCAGCTATAAAAGTGAAGCAGATAACAGGATTATTCAACACTTAAAATGGAGAACTGCACATAGAATGAAAATAAGGTGCTGGAGCAGAACCCGTATTTCTTCAGCTAAAGTAAAAAAAAAAGGCAGGATTACCAATCATGATCTCGGATAATAGAAAAGCAAAAATAGACCTAATTAAAAGAGATAAGCAGGAAAACTACGTATTGCTAATAAACAATGAAGTGCTATCAATACTAAACATATGTGCACTAAATGGTATAGCATACAAATTCTTCAATGAAAAGTTAAATGAATTATAGTAGGAAATAAAGAATAAAACTGAACTAGTTAGGAATCTCAATTTTCTCCCCTCAGAACTAAACAAATCTAACCATGGAATAAATAAAGAAGAAATCAAGGAGATTAATAGAAATTTAGAAAATTTAGATATGATAAATCTATGGAAGAAAATGAATAGAAATAGAGGAAATATACTTTTTTCCAGTGGTATATGGCACCTTTACTAAAATTAACTATCTATTAGCACATACCAAACTTGCAACCAAATGCAGAAAAGCAGACATTAAATGCATTGTTTTCAGACTATAATGCAATAAAATTACATTAAAAAAAGACCATGGGAACATAGGCGCTGGTGTGTTTTGTCATTTCTTTCTCCAGCTCATTTATAGATGAAGAAAGGGTGGCAAAGCATTGAATGATCAGCCCAGGATCACATTGGAATTGTCTAAGGCTGCTTTTAAAGTTAGGAAGAATAGTCTTCCTGACTCAGAGCTTGGTGCTCTATCCACCGCACCATCACACTGCCCTTCAGGAAAGTTAGACAACATAAAATAAACCCACAAATTTCATCAGTACTTTTATATATTACTGGAAAAGTTTAGCAGGAATAAACAGATATAGGGATTCCATTTAAAAAGTGCAGACAATATAAAATACTTGGGAGTCTACCAGGCAAGACAAATCTAGAAACTAGATGTACACAATTAAAAAACACTTTTCACACAAATAAATTCAGTTCTATACAACTGGAGAAATATTAATTGCTCATAGGTAGTCCAAGGCAATATGCCAAAAATGACTGTTTTCACTATTGTACTGATCCAGTTTCAAAGCCATAAAACCCCCAAAAAGTGATCTATAGAACTAAAAAAATAATAACAAAATAATCTGGAAGAACAAAAGTAAAGAATATCAAGGGAATCAATGCAAAAAATTGAAGATAGCCTAGGCAGTACCATTTCTCAATATGTTCTACAAATAATGTTACAAAATAATCATCAAAGCAATCTGGTACTGGCTAAGAAATAAAGTGGTGGATCAGTGGAATAGATTAGGTACACAATAAGTAGGAGAAAATAATCATAGTAATTTCATGTTTGACAAACAAAGATCCAAGATTTGGGGGCAGAAATAATTATTTGACAAAAATTGCTGTCAAAACTTGAAGGCAGTTTGGTAAAAACTGAATATAGACTAACATCTCATACCACAAACAAAGATAATGTCAAAATGGGTATATAATTTAGACATAAAAGGTAATATCATAAGCAAATTAGGGAAGAATGGAAAATTCAACCTGTCAGATCTATGGGTAAGGGAAAAATTTATCATGAAACTATAGATAGACAGGATAAGAAATGTAAAATGAATAATTTTGATTATTTTAAAAGTTTTTGCATGTACTAAATACTATTGCTGCCAAAATTAGAAGGAAAGGAGAAAACTGTAGGGAAAAAAATTATAGCAATTTTCTCTGATAAAGGCCTCATTTTTCAGATATATGGAAAACTTTATAAGTTTTATAATCAAATTTATAAGAATATGAATGTTTCCCCAACTGATAAATGGTGAAAGATATGAAGAAGCCAAAGCTGTCAACAGTTATATGAAAAAAAATGCTCTAAGTCACTATTGATTAAATAAATACAAATTAAAACAACTGAGGTACCACTGAACACCTACCATTTTGGCTAATATGACAGAAAAGTAAAATGACAAATGATGGAAGGGATGTGGAAAAGTAGGGACACTAATGTTTTTGATGAAGCTGTGAATTGATTCAATCATTCTGAACAACAATTTGGAACTATGCCCCAAAAGTTATAATATTATGCTTGACCCAGGAATACCACTACTTCTATAGCCCAAAGAGATCAAAGGGAAAGGAAAAAGATCTACATGTATAAAAATATTTATAGTAGCTCTTCTTGTAGTGTCAAAGAATTAGAAATTGAAGGGAGGCCTATCAGAGAATGACTGAAGAAGTTGTGAAGGAATACTATTATGTTAAGAAATAATAAGCAGGATACTTTCAGAAAGACTTACATGAACTGATACAAAGTGAAATGAACAGAATCAAGAGAATGTTGTAAACATTAAGAGTAATGTTGTGTGATAGTCAATTATGAATAGCTATTCTCCGCAAGGACTTACCATGAAAAAATGCCATCCACCTCCAGAGAAAGAACTGACGTTATCTGAATATAGTCTGAAAATAATTTTGGTTTGCTTTTTTTTCGTTTTCAATATGGCTGATATGGAAATATTTTGCATAACTGAATATGTATAATCTATAACAAATTGCTTGCTTTCTCACGTAGGGTAGGAGAAGGATAGAGGGAAGGAGAGAATTTGGAACAACATATTTTTCTAAAAAGAAAATTAAAATTTTATATGTAATTTTGAAAAAGTAAAAATGTAAAAATACCTATTACATCTCGATTTTATATGGTACACTGACTAAATTTTTAATCCCTGTTTAAAAAACAAAGAAACAAACAACTAGAGATGAGCCTAAGACTAACCTTTAAATAATTTGTCCTTGGAGTAGGCATTTCAAGAGTCAAAAATAAATGAGACAAAAAGGAATTCTTTTCTGATTACAGGTCTGGCTCTCCCAGAGTTAAGTATGACTCGGACCACATGCCTAATCATAAAGCAGGGCAACCCCTAAGAATAGGAATTCTAACATTTTTTTTCATTGACCCTTTTGACAGAGGCAGCTGGTAAAAACAAATCTGGAAAGAGCATAGAAACATTTAGATCATAAGCCCCTAGTGTTTCTCTATGGTTCTCTTTCCAAGGACTTGTAGTAAGCCTGTTAATAACAAGTATTGAAGGAGCACATTTTTTGTACCCTACACTGCACTAGGCATAGTAATGAATGTTAAAATTTTAAAATAATTAAAATAAGGTATGAAAACATCTTAAACTGTGAAAAAAAGAATTAGATACTAAATTATATTTTTAAGATTCTGAGTACTATGAGAGGTGAGAGAAAGGCCCCTATGTGGGCTGGAGTAGTCAGATAAGTTTCTGAAAGGGAAATAGGTTTTTTTGAGGGTAGAGGTAAGATATCAATGAGAGTTAAGAATCTCAATCAGAGGGAACAGCTTGAAGAAAGATACAAAGGCAGGCATGAGTTTGGCATTGATAGGGAAAAAGCAAAGCAATGAAAGAGGAGAAATTTTTGACAGTGATTACGTATGTGTTTAAGATAGGAGAAATACTGATGAAAATGATAAACATAGCCCACTAGAAAGTCAAGTCTAATCCACCTCAGGTTTCCCTCATGGGAAGAGATTTTGGATAGGAAAATACAGTTTTCAAAGAGTTGACTTTTCCAAAGAATAAACAGAGTAACTAGTTTTAAGGGGGTTTATTCTAAAATGAGCCCAACAAAATGGCATTTCTCTGCTCTTTAGCTATCCTTCGATGGGGTTGCTATGTAAGGATTTCTTTTCCATTAGAAATGAACCTCAACCCTTAGGGGAAAGTGGAGCATAGATTTAAAGAAACAAACAAAACAAAACAAACAAAGAAATAGCCATAAATTTTCCTGCAGCATTAGCTATGCTGTCTCTTTCCACATTCTGCTTTGAGTAGATTAAATTACAAAGTTATTAATTCATGTCCTGTACCCCATATAAAGGGATGAATATAAGCTCGTTGTCTAACTATATAAAGTATCTTAAATTCTCCATGTTACATACTGGAATACCTTTAAAAGGATCCAGTGTGAAGGTTTGTGGGGGAGAATTCAAACTTTTATGACTACTCTGTTTTAGTTTAGTGCCTGAGACATCTAAAGCTCAGAAATGCTATGCACTTTCCCAATAGGCAACATTAAATGCCCTCTGTCCCACTCTGCACCCTCCCCAAAACACATGCCATGTATATGGGAAATAATTCCTAAGGTTTAATAGCAATCCCCTTAGGAACTTTGGGGACCATAAAACATGTTGTTTTTGTGGCCATGAATAAGTATTTTCTCCTTCTCCTTCAGGCTGAAAAGCTCATTACCCATCTCCCCCTACCCCTGCCCCTTCCAGAAACTTAATGTGTCACTCAAAGCAAGACATCCTTTCTGCAAAAATATAATGGAATTATTCATTACTTTGCTTGATGCCCCAAAGACTGAAAAATAGTTGTTGCCCAAGAGAAGATGAGTGTGAGGTGCAAGATTAATAGGTAGAAGGATTCCCCAGCTGTCCACTCCTTTCAGAAGTAAATCTATGTTAATCACTTTGGCTCCTGGCACAAGACTTTGGACCCGTGTGTGTGTGTGTGATGTGTGTGTGTGTGTGTGTGTGTGTGTGTGTGTTTGTATCTGTGTCTGTGTCTAGTGACAAAGTTATAGCTTCCAAAGACTTAGCCTCCAGACATCTTCGGCTTAGGGCCAGTCTGGGATTAACCAGATTGTTAGATGTCAGAAAGCAAAAGATACTGGGAGGACAGTTCAGACCCTGAAACCTTCAGCGGTTCATGAAAATGAGTTTCTTCCTCAAGAATGACCGTCTGTCTAGAAAAGTTTAAATAAAAATCCTTTCAAGGCAGTCATTAAAAGGAGTGTTTTTGTGTGTGTTTCTTTCCCCTGGCTATTTGGAAATGGATGTTTTAAAGTACAGCTAGTAAATCTGTCCCTTCCCAAATGGTATATACAATGGGGTTTCATTTGGTATAGCATCTTTCTTAGAAACCATATTCTGAACTACCAGGCCAACCCACACACACAAACACACACACACACACACACACACACACACACGGAGTCCCATTGCAAACTCCCACCACAGTCACCCTAAGATACCACTAGTCACTGAATAGCTGAAAAAGAGATGAGGAAGGCAGAGTATTCTAGGTAAGGGTTTAAGAGAGCAACAAGAGAAAAACTCCTGAGGTTATAGGTGGAGTGCCTCCCTCTTGGAATAGCAAGAAGGTCAGTGTCTCTGAACTGAGGATTATGGGACAGGGATTCAGGTAAAAAGGTACTGGAAAGGTAAAAAAGGATCTATGTTATGAAGAGTTCTGAATGCCAAACAGGATTTTGTATTTGATCTTACAGGCATGTGGGAATCTCTATAGTTTATTGAGTAAGTGGAGGTTGGGGGGGGGGGGCAGGGGGATGATGGGGAGCTTGTGCTCAAGCCCCACACTAAAATATTGTTTTCTGTGTTTATTGTGTTCTAGCCTTGTTATATTGTTGTAAAATTCTGTTGATACCAGTTATTCCTAATATATTTTTGCCAAGTGAGGGACATGAAAGATCTTGGGGCCAAATGTAAGGGTTATGGGATTTAAAGATCTTCCATGCCCCATTGGACTTGATGACATAGCAGGAAGGGGTGGGGCAAGAGGAAGCTGAAAAAAAAAAAAGATAGAGTTCCTGTGTGACTGGTGGTGGCGGCAGCAGCAGCAGCAGCAGCAGAGGCAGCAGCAGCAGCACTAGAGGCTGAAGTAGAGGTGGAGGCGCAAACCCCTTTTTGAGCCAGCCAGAATTTCTGCTAAGGACTCTTGTTGGGGACTGCCAGGGACCAGAACTGCAGGCGGCCGGAGCTGTTGGGAGCACGCTTCCTGGACGCCGAGCAGTTGCTGTGAGTGGGGAGAGAAGGATCTTTGCCTAAGGTAGCCTGTTCTGTTTTGAATGCTTGAGAATGTGGTTGTTTACTATGTTAACTACATGTGCCAATTTCATAACTACTCTGATGGCTTTGACTTTCTGTTTTGGGGACTGAGTTATTTAGTATTTTAATAAACGTTCTAGCTTTATCCCCCATATAGAAAGTCTGGTATATTTTGTGATTAATAACCACATAAGCCTATTTATAATTGTCATAGGCTTTGGAATATCGCATTGCTCATATAGATCATTAGACCTGTACTTCAGGAAAATCACCTTTTTGGCTGAATGGAAACCGGATTGGATTGGAAAGAGACTTGAGATCAGTACACCTACCAATAAACTACTGCAAAAGTCCAGGTGTGAGGTAATACAGGCCCACATCAGAGTGGTGGAAGGATTAGAAGACAGGAGGAGGCTTACTCAAGAGATGTTGAAGAGGTGAAATCAATAGACTGAATGGGAGTAGGCATAGTGAAAAGTCAAGAATGATACCTAAGTTGTGAGTCTGTGGAAGTAGGAAAGTTACTCTGCCCACTACAATATTTGGGAAAATAAGAAGGTAGAGAGAAAAGATAAGTTCTGAATATATTTGATAATGTTTTCAACATATTGAGCTTGAGAGATTTACTGTACATTCTATTAAAGATGTGTAAAAGGCAGCTAGAGATGTGGTATTTGATATCAGCAAAGATACTAGTGCAAGGTAGGTAGATTTTAGAAGCATCAGCACAGAGAAAATAATAAAGTCTATAGGAATTGATGAGTTGAGGAAAGGGGAGGGGAATGGAAGGGAGGGGAGGGGACATAAGGGAAGGGAAGCATTTCATTCTTTGTATTTTGTTTCATTATTTCTTGGTCTCTTGTAACTATGCTGGCTTCCCTTTGCCCAGTTCTGATTTTTAAAGGAGGCATTTTCTTCTTTAAGATTCTAGATCTCCCTTTCTAATTGATTGCTTTTCTTTTCATATTCTTGTTTTTTTCTTAGACTGTTTTTTTTTAGCTTTTCCTCAGTCTCTCTCATTTGATATTTATAGTATTTTTAAAGTTCTTCTATGAATTCTTTTTGAGCAGGTGATCATTTGTCATTACTCTTTGGAGGTAGAACAGGGTTTCTTTGCTTCTTTATGCTCCTCTGAAGATGAATCCCAGTCTTCTTCTTTCCCACAGTAACTATGTTTAGAGTCTTTCTCCTTTGCCTGCTAATTTTTTTTTTTAATTTTCAGTAACTTAGTTTTTGTAATCATCTTTATTCCTAGGGTACAGGGGATGGTGCCTCTGTCCTCAGATCCCTCTTCAGTTCTGTCCTCTAGCCTGGAATCAAAACCAAGACCTCCAGCCTCCTCTAGGTGTCCATAACCAGTAGTATTCCCCAATCCTGCTGCTGTTTCTGTACTCACTGGGCATATGCTGGCTCCTTTTTACCTAGAGCCATGTCTCCACAGAACAGATGCATATGGGTTTCCTTGTCAGCAAAATTTCCTTCAATCTTCCCAGGCTCAGATTCCCAACTTCCCTGGCTGTCCCAGGGGTAAAAGTTGCTGGGACTGGGGCTGAGGCAGCCTCCTAACTTATTTAAGCCTAGGGTTTGCCACTTGTTGTTTAAGGTGACCCAGCCTAGATGTATTTACTCTTAATAGGGACCAAACCTCATTCTGGGACTTTTCTTCAGATCTTCTTCAGTTGTCCCAGGAGGATCACTGTTTTGCCTCTACTCTTAATTATTTTTAGCACTCTATGTTTACCCTTAGGTGCTATTTTATCTTGTTTACAGGGGAAATCTGAAGAGGTTGGAATTTTCTGACCTAATCCATCTTCTTCCCAGAATCATCTCTCAACAAGAGAATACTTGTAGGAAGTATAGAATGAACCAGAAGACAAGAAACATTGAAAATAATTGAAAGTGGGATTTACTGAGGGGGCAATCTGTTGGTAGAGACAGAATAGAATGGTATTACTTGAGGGTGCAGAGGAGTTAGACTTGGTAAAGAATAAGGTCACTTCATCATGTGAAACAGGACTGAAGGAAAAGATAGAGATAGAAGGCATATAAATAAAATAAGGATGAGGGGAAAGAAGGGAGCTACATCAAATGGCCTTGATATTTTCTGCAAAATACGAGAAATGGTTTTCAGCTAAGAGAATTCTGAAGAGCTACTGAGGAGAATGGGATAGTGAGTTAATAAGGGAGATAGAGTAGGATTATCTGGAGGTACAGTAGCAATGGCCAAACATAAATTTGTAGTAGACCCAATCAGAACAGCTTTGTGATTTTTCTCTACCTTCATTAAGCAGCATAAACATGTAAGTGAAGGCATTAGATAGTGAGAGTGAACAAAGGCTGAGTCTTGGCAGGTGTTATTAGTGAGATGATAAGGGTGCTAGGTATTCCCAAGAGATAGAAGAAAAGAGAATAGTGGAATAGAGAAGAAAACTAGCTATTACAGAAAAGTTGGCCTGAGAGGTCAAAGAATTAGAGGTCGTAGTATGAACAAAGAGTAGAGTTTGGTAAATCTCAACTGTCACAATAACTTTGTGAGATAAGTGCTATTATTAACCCCACTTTACCAAAGAGAAAAAGGAGTCTTGGAGATATTACGTAACTTTGTCAGTGTCACAAAGTTAATAAGTGTATAAAAAGTGTTTGAACTTAAGTCTCCCTATCTTGAAGTCGAATACTCTAACTGCTAAACCACTTTGTATTAAAAACCTATGGCATGATCCAGTAGAGATCTAATTGTTGAGATGGGTCACTGCACCAGGGGGTATTGAGCTATAATAGAAATTTAACCTGGCTTAGTACAGGCAGCTAATGATAGAGTGGAGAGAGCACTGGTCCTAGAGTCAAGAAGACCTGAGTTCAAACCCATCCTTAGACAATTATTAGCTGTATGACTCTGGGCAAGTAACATAACTTCTCTTTGCTCCAATTTCCTCAACTCTGAAATGGGGACAGTAATAATACCTACTAACAGGGTTGTTATGAGGATCAAATGATATTTATAAAACAGTGCTTAACAGAATGCCTGGCACATATTAGGCACTAGATGAATTCTTGTTCCCTCATCTTAAATCATAATGCCATTGTTATTCAGTTAGTAAACAGTCAATAAGCACTTATTAAACATTATCTAAATGCCAGGAATAATATTAAGTGTTGGAGATACAGAGAAAGGCAAAAACACACTGGGCCTCAAGGCATTTAAATTTTTAGGTGGGAAGCAGCACACAAATAACTATGTATATCCAAGACATATATAGTAAATGTAAGTTCAAGAGTGGAAGATGGTGCAGTCAGGAGAAAAGGAAGATTCTCCTTAGAGAAGGTGAGGTTTTCACTAAGGCTTGAAGAAAGCTTGATTAATTTGGGGTTGGAGATTAAGAGGGAGAATACTTGATGCATTGGTGATCATTGGATTCAATGTAAGGAGTTGTGAGAGAATATGTATGTACATATAAGTGTGTATGCATGCACGTGTGTATGGGTGTATAGACAAATATATACACATATGTATATACATATACATATGCATATAGTTATAGTTATAGCTAGTTATAGTTATAGTTATCCCTTCCACATCTTGCCCCATCATGGTTTTGGTTTATCAAGGTTGTTACAAGAAATAAAATGGGAATTTTGAGGGAATTTTGTGGAAACTATAGATAACATATAAAGGTCAGCAGATCACACAGAGCATATGAACAAATATTTAACCCAAATTTTACAAGAAGGTACTAGTTACTCCATAAAATTAAAAGAAACAATTCAGACTTCTTCCCTGGCCCAAAGGGATGGTCAAAAAATTAGCAAAAATTTTCCACTGACCAGGAAAATAGATCCAGGAAGGACCATTTAAAAATTATTGGACTACTTGAAAACCATGATCAAAAGAGTAATTCAAACATCATCTTTCAAAAAATTATCAAGAAAAACTGCCATGATATTCTAGAAACAGAGAGTAAAATAGAAATTGAAAGAATTCACAAATCACCTCTTGAAAGAGAACCCAAAAGGAACACTCCTAGGAATACTGCAGCCAAATTGCAGAGTTCCCAGGTCAAGGAAAAAATATTGCAAGGATCCAAAATGAAATAATTCAAGCATTGTGGAAACACAATCAAGATAAGACAAGCTCTAGCAGTTTCTACATTAAGGGATCTAAGAACTTGGAATATGACATTCTGGAGATCAGAGGAGTTAGTATTAAAACCAAGAATCACCTACCCAGCAAAACTGAGTATAATACTTCAAGGGGAAATGTGGAGATTCAGTGAAATAGAGGACTTTCAAGCATGCTTGATAAAAAGACTAGAGCTGAATAGAAAATTTGACTTTCAAATACAAGAATCAAGAGAAGCATGAAAAGATGGAAAGGTAAACAGGAAAGAGAAATCATAAGGGACTTATTAAAGTTGAACTGTTTATATTCCTACATGAAAAGATGATATTTTTAATTCATGAGACCTTTCTCAGTATTAGGGTAGTTGGAGGAAATATAGGTAGATAGATAGATAGATAGATAGATAGATAGATAGATAGATAGATAACTGAATGGCACAGAGTGAATTGAATATGAAAGGATGGCATCTAAAAAATAAAAGTAAGGGGTGAAAGAGGAATATATTGGGAAAAAGAGGAAGGGAGAAATAGAATGGGGAAAATTATCTCACATAAAAGAAGGAAGAAAAATGTTCCATAATGGAGAGGAAGGGGGTAGGGCATAAGAGGGAATGAGTGAACCTTACTCTCATTGGATTTGGCTTAAGGAGGGAATAACATACATACTCAATTGGGTATTTTACCCTAAAGTAAAGTAAGGTGGAAGGTCATGGGGGGAGGATGATAGAAAGGAGGGCAGGTTGGAGGAGGGTGTAGTTAAAAGCAAACACTTTTTAAAAGGGACAGGTTCAAAGGAGAAAATAAAGTAAGTGGGGAACTTGATAGGATGGAGGGAAATAGTCTTTCATATCATGACTATTATGGCAGTGTTTTGCATAAGTGCACTGCATAAGCTATATTGAATTGCTTGCCTTCTCAATAAGGGTCAGTGGGGAGGGAAGAAGGGAGAGATTTTGGAACCCCAAGTTTTAGAAACAAATGTTAAAAATTGTTTTTACATGCTACTGGCAAATAAGGTAAACAGGCAATGGGGTATAGAAATCTATTTTACCCTACAAGAAAGTAAGGGGGAAGGGGATGAGAGGGGTTGGGGTGAGAGAGCAGAGGGCAGACTGGAGGAAAGGGTAATCATAATGAATTCCATCTTGGGGTGGGGGTAGAGAAGAGATGGGGAGAATATTTGGAACTCAAAATCTTTTGGAAATGAATGCTAAAAACTGAAATAATTAATAAAAACAAAAAATACTTTATGATTTCTCTTCCCTGTTTACATTTTCATGCTTCTCTAGAGTCTAGTATTTGAAGGTTAAATTTTCTATGTGGCTCTCGTTTTTTCTAAAGAATGCAGCAAATTCCTCTATGTCACTGAATGTCAATTTCTTCCCCTACATTGATTACATTCACTTTTGCTAGGTAGATGATTGGTTTTAAACCTAGCTCCCTTGACTTCTGGAATATGATATTATAAGAACTCTCTTCCCTTAATGTAGAATCTGCTAAATGTTCTGTTATTCTGATTGTGTATCCACAATACTTGAATTTTTTTCTGGCTATTTACAATATTTTTCTCCTTGCCCTGGGAACTCTGGAATTTGGCTACAATATTCCTGGTAGTTTTCCTTTTGCAATCTCTTTCAGGAAGAGATTGGTACATTCTTTCAATTTCAATTTTAACTTCTGGTTCTAGAATATCAAGGCAGTTTTCCTTGATAATTTCTTGAAAGATAATGTCTAGGCTCTTTTTTTATCATGGCTTTCAGGAAGTTTAATATTTTTGGGGGGAGGGCAGTTGGGGTTAAGTGACTTGCCCATGGTCACATGGCTAGTTTTTCTGTTAAGTGTCTGAGGCCAGATTCAAACTCAAGTGCTCCTGACTCCAGGGCTGGTGCTCTATTCACTGCACCACCTAGCTGCCCTGTTAGTTTAATAATTTTTAAAATTATCTCTCCTGTATCTATTTTTCAGGTCAGTGTTTTTTTCCAATGAGATATTTTGCATTGTCTCCTATTTCCTTTGTCATTCTCTTAGTGTTTTTGTTTTTGTTTTATAATTTCTTGATTTCTCATAGAGAAATCCATTACTCCATACTAATTTTTAAGGAATTATTTTCTTCAGTGAGCTTTTGGACCTACTTTTCCATTTGGCTAAGTCTGCTGTTTAAGGCATTCTTCTCCTTATTGGCTTTTTGAACCTCTTCTGGCATTTAGTCTAGTCCATTTTTAAGGTGTTATTTTCTTTAGTATTTTGGGGGTTTCCTTTAGCAAGCTGTTGACTCTTGTTTTTTCCATGATTTTCTTGCATCACTCACATTTCTCTTTCCAATTTTTCCTCTACTTCTCTTACTTGATTTTAAAATTCCTTCTTGAGCCTCTCCATGGCCTGTGACCAATTCATTTTTTTCTTGGAGGCTTGAGTAATAGAAGCTTTGACTTTGTAATCTCCTGAGTTATGTTTTGATCTTCCTTGTTATCAAAGTAAGTTTCCATAGTCTGTGTTTTTTTTCAGCTGTTCACTCATTTTTCCAGTCAATTATTTGACATTTTAACTCTTTGTTAAGGTAGAACTCTTCTTCCAGTGTGGGAGACATGCTGTCCCAAATTTCAGGACTTTTGTGCAGATGTTTTCAGCTATACCTCTAAGGACCTGTAAACTTTCAGTTTTTCCAATGTGGTATAATCTAAAGAGAGGTGGTTACTCCTCCCCTGGCCTGTGTGTTGATCTGTGAGTTACCATAAGTTCTTCTTCCCTGGGAACTGTGAGGAGAATTCCCTCACCATAGTTGCCACAAGCTCTGCTCTACCAGTGTTCTTCCTCACCCAAGGACTGCCATCCAGGAATGGTACCCATATCCAAATATGGGCAAAGCAATAGAATCCTGTCTCAGTGCTAGCAGAGAGACTCCTGTAACTGCCTTTTGATCAGCTGCTCAATCCCCCTACCATCTGTGAGCAGCAGCTGCAGAAGCAGCTGTTGCCATTGCCACTACTCCCTGGCTGGGTCCCAGTTTGGACTGAGCTCCTCTATCATGCAAGTCCTAGAGACCTTTCCTACTGACTCTTAAGTTGTCTTTGGTGTTTGAGGGTTGAGAAGTCTGGAAACCACCACAGCTACCAGTAACTCAATCCCCTGAGGCCTTCTCTAGGTTTTCTAAGACTCTTCTCTATGCTGGAAGAGCCCACACTGAACTACCTTTCTCACTCAGCCTGGTGCAACAGACCTTTCCAGTTGATCTTACAGGTTGTCTTGGGCTAGAAATTTCTTTGACTCTGTCTTTTTGTGGGTTTTGCTGTTCTAGAATTTGTTTAGAGTCATTTTAACAGGTATTTAGTGGACTTTAGGAGAGAGTCCAAGCAAGTCCCTTTCTTTACTCTGCCATCTTGTATCCATAGAATACTCTTTATGGGTAATTGAGACTATGAGAAATAACAGAGCTTTGTGGCTGTAATGTTAATGGAATCTGAAAATCTTCCATGCCCCGTTGTATTGGCAAGTAAGCAGTTACTTAGCACCTTGTTTCAAATTAACACCGTGTTTAAGCTCTTTAATTAACACGAAAGTAGTTAACATGTTGGGAGGACTTCGCTGACTAACAGGAAGGGGCTGAACAGGGAGGAGCAATACTGTATATAAGGAAAAACCCCAATTGGGTCAGAATTTCTCTCAGTGAGCATCTGGAGGCTGGGGCTTCTGCTGTGATCTTTCTTCTAGGAACTTCTGCTGTGACTTTACCTTTGGGAAATTCTGCTGAGAACTTCCAAGAACCAGGCTGAGGAGCTACCATGAGTGAGAGAGAAGGATCCCTGCTTGAGGAAGCCTGTTCTGTTATGAAGGCTTGGGAATATGAGTGTTCGCTGCATTAACCATGTGTAACAACTTCATGGCTACTATAATGACTTTGGCTTTCTGGTTCTGGGACTCAGTTTTCTGGTATTTGAATAAAGGCTTTAGTTCCACCCCCCCATGTGGAGAATCTGTTACATTTTGTGATTCATAGTTATACCAGCATATTCATAACCAGTGTGTGTGTGTTGTGAATATTGCATTATTGTTACAGTGGCATATCCTTTTAGTGGATGTGACTTGATGACCCCCAAAAAAAAGGAGACAGGGAAAGATCAGTCAGAAGAACCAGAAGATATTAAAGTTTTTGAAAACATAGAGAGGATGTAGATGATTTAAAATTTAATTGGATCTCCAACAAAAGAATATACCTACATCATGCCATCACAAGGATAAAAAAGGGAATATTCAGTCAAACATTTATACACAAAGATTAATTTTGGAGTTCATAGTGGCTCAAAGTTAAAAGGTAACTTTCTATGACTACCCAAGGAATGATCATCCAATTTTTATCTGGAGATCTCCACTGTAAGAGAACCCAGTACCAGCTAAAGAATCCTATTCCACTTCCGGGTAGCTCTAATATTAGAAAGTTTTCCTAAATCTGCTACTTTTAAGTCCCATCCATTGTCCCTTCTTCTGCCCTCTGGGGCCAACTAGAACAAATCTATTTCACTTTTCCAAGTGAGAGAAGACAACTGTCATGTTTCCCTTAAGTCTTCTTTTCTCCAGGCTGACTCCCCTCCCTAAATTGTAACCCTGTATTGAGGAGGTTGGACTGGATGATTGAATTCTGTTTCTGCTACCTGTGTAACCTTGAGAAAGTAATTTAAAACTCTCTGGACCTCTCTCCTTATCTGCAAAATGAGATGATCTCTAATGTCCCATCCAATCTCCAGATCCCATGAAACATTATGAATCTCTAAGACTGCTTCAAGGAAGATTTTATGATTCTATTTCTTCAGTTCTAAGGAGTCAAAGTTTTCTTTCCTAAGCCAGCATCACTCATGAGTAACTTATAATGTGTTACACTTTTAAAAAATAATTATACTTATTAAATGTGCAGAAAAATTCACATCTAAATTGTTAATAGATCTCCTTCTCTGTGTGTGGACATGTCTCTTGGTTTTAAGTGGTCACTAGTATGGCCTTTAATATTTTGGTTTCTATTCCTTTTATTTGGCTTCTTGGTATTTGTGCAACTGGTCAATCCATTCATTTGAAGACAGCAGGGCCTCCCTGACTGCTTCCCAAAAAATTAATTAGTGTGAGCCATTACATCTAAATCGTGGTTCTCTTATGAAACACCCTAGTCTTTGATATTTTAGAGAATTTCCTTTTATTTATTTAATTGTTGATGAATATCCTTGAGCAGGTGTGATGATAAACTTACTAAAGGCCCATGGAGCCAAGCACCTGCTAGCTTCTCATGTCAGACTTCTCTTCTATCCTGCTTGGAGAAAGAGCATCTTTCCAGAGGAGAACCGGCAGTATCTGTCAATCAACATGTCAGGAGTTCCTAACACAGCTGTGGGCCCCCGCCTTTGCTCCCTTTGCCAGCTGGTTGGAGCCTTCCACTCAAACTGCTTGGGGACCTCCAAAGTTCAGGAGTGCACACTGATCCCTCTTCCCACCCCACCCCAACAAAAAGTACAAAGAAAATGCATAATGTATGATAATTTTCAAAGTAGTAAGAATTCAAGTAAATTGTCTGATACAAAAAGGGTTTCAAACAGGATTAATAATTCTGCAATTTGTTATACAAAGTCAATTTTCCACTTGCAGAGCGAAGTTGCCTGGTGGCTTTATTGGTTCACTCATTATTAGGTATATATCACTTTTATTGTTTTACATTTTATGTGTTTATAAAAAAAGACATCATTCATGAATAAAACATTTTGGCTCCAGGCTGCCATACACTGAGGTTGGTCAGAGAGATTACATACTCTCTTATTTGAAATAATAACCAAAAAAAGGAGTAAAAATAACATAAGATAATGCAATATGCTAGTATGTGCAAAGAGGACCCAAGAGAACTGAGAGGTAAGCTTGTAAGTCTGATAGGCCCTACAGCATCAAAGATTTTTCCTTTCATATGACCTCTTTTCCTGGACAAGAGCTCCCCAATCCATCAGCTGTTCCTATTTATGAAGGTCTTTCAGAGATCTTCCCCCATTCTGATAAACCTTGGGGGCTTTACTAGTTTGTAGTAGAATGGCTTCTCTCCAAATGTCACCCTAGAACACTAGAGAAGATTGAGCATTTACGTTGCAGCCAAAGCCTGCTACAGAGGATGGGAGGAGACATTTGCTTGATAGATAATAATTTTATTTTGGGTGGTCTTAATCTCCCTGCGCCTGCTTGGAGTTAGATATGAAGAGCTAAGTAGCATCAAAAGGCATCTAGAGCTCAGTAGCGAGTATTTGTAAGTATTTACACATTTGTAGATTCAAAATATATGACTGGGTCTGTCCAATCTCAGAAAACTAAGAGTGTCAGTAACATGAAGTTCTAAATGCTGCCTAGGGCCCTGTAGATATGCCAAGATAAGCAGACCATGACAGCCAGTTTGCCATGGGCAGCCCATTCACTTCATCTGGATGCAACACAGTCAAATCAACCATATGGTAGCCCAGATCAATCATTAAAATGGCTGTTGGCTAACTGTACTTCTGAGTTCAGCAGGGGTATGTGGAACTTAGGGGCATAGATATGAAGGAGAGTGTAAAGTGTCATTGGGGAAAAGCTAGTGCCTTGTCCTGCATCTCAGATGGCATTGATTGCCAGTATCATCCCAAGGAGCAATATCTTCCTTAATGGCAAAACCTAAGGTCCATAGCAACCCTCTTTCCACAAACTTGCCCTGAGTCTAAAAATAATATATCTGGTCACATGATAAATATTAACATAGAGTAAGATGATTTTTATATGCAACATGATGATCTACTGGCTTTTATTTCTGATATGTGACCAATAGAAGAATCAGGGTGATATTGTGAGTGGAATATTATAATTGGAATTAGTAACACAGGTTCAAATTCTGCCTTATTAGCTGTGTGATGGAAAATTCATTTAAGCTCTCTTGGCCTTATTTTCCTCATCAAGAAAAGCAGGGTAATAGATAGATAGATAGATAGATAGATAGATAGATAGATAGAAAGATAGAAAGATAGACAGATGTCTATTTATATCTATATATCTTTAATACCTACCTCAGAGGGCTAATGTGATAATTAAATGAGATAATGTGCACAAAATATTTTGCAGACTTAAGGAGGTCTCTATTACTTTTTTATTAGAAACTCAAGATTGATTAAATTTATTTTCTTTTGTTTTCTTTTGGTGGGGTGTGAGGGGTGGTGCAGGGGGGTGGGAGTCCTAAAAACAATGGTTCATTTTTTAAAAGTGATGGATTTTTCAAAGACCTATGATTTCAAGGTGTGTGGATTTTCTTTTCTTTTTTTTTTTTTTTTTTAAAGCAATTGGGGTTAAGTAACTTGCTCAAGGTTACAGGGCTAGTCATTATTTATGCGTGGGTGCTCATTTTTCTGAGGCCGGATCTGATCTCGGGTCATCCAAACTCCGAGGCCAACGCTCTTACTCACTGCGCCACCTAGCCACCCCTTTAGGGCAATTGGGGTTAAGTAACTTGCCCAAGGTTACACGGCTAGGTTTTTGTTTGTGTGGATTAAGTGTCGGAGGCCAGCTCCGAACTCAGGTCCTTCTGATTCCAGGGCCGGCGCTCTATTCACTGCACCACCTAGCCGCCCCTATGTGTGTGGATTTTCTTACCAATGAAAATTGTAATCCCCTCATACCTCAGTATTTTATTACTCTTCTATAGCTGATTTTTTTTTCTTTTCCCTGATTACCTTCTCAGGCATCTCTTACTTCTTGCGTCTGGATGTCAAATTTTCTATTCAACTCTGGTTTTTTCCTCAAGAATGCTTGAAAGTCCTCTATTCCACTGAATGACCATATTTTCCCCTGAAACAAAATACTCAGTTTTGCTGGGTAGGTGACCCTTGGGTTCATTCCCAGTTCTTTTGCCCTCTGGAATATCATATTCCATGCCCTTCGATCCCTCAGTGTAGAAGCTGCCAGGTCCTGGGCTATTCTGATTGTGTTTCCACAATATTGAAATTGTTTCTTCCTGGCTGCTTGTAGTATTTTCTCCTTGATCTGGGGATTCTGGAACCTGGCTATAATATTTCTGGGAGTTTTCTTTTTGGGATCTTTTTCAGGAGGTGATCGGTGGATTCTTTCAACCTCTATTTTGCCCTCTGGATCTAAAACATCAGGGCAGTTTTCCTTGAGAATTTCTTGAAGGGTGATTTCTAGGTTCTTTCCTTGATCATGGCTTTCAGGTAGTCCAATAATTTTTAAATTGTCTCTCCTGGATCTATTCTCCAGGTCAGTGGTTTTTCCCATGAGATATTTCACATTGCCTTCTAATCTTTCGTTTGTTTGGATCTGCTTAACAGCATCTTGATTTCTCATAAAGTCACTAGCTTCCATTTGCTCCAGTCTAACTCTGAAGGAATGAATCTCCTCAGTGAACTTTTGACATTCTTTTTCCATCTGGCAAATTTGACTTTTTAAGGCATTCTTCTCCTCATTGCCCTTTTGGGCCTCCTTTGCCATTTGAGTTAGTCTATTTTTTAAGGTGTTGTTTTCCTCAGTCAGGCTGTTGACCCTCATTTCATACTTTTCCTGCATCCTTCTCATTTCTCTTTCTAATTTTTCCTCCACTTCTCTTATTTGATTTTAAAGTCCTTCTTAAGGTCCTCTATGGCCTGCAACCCGCTCATGTTTTCCCCTGGGGCTTTTGGAGCAGGACTTCTGACCTCACAGTCCTTTTCCCGCTCTATGCCCCCAAAATAGGAGTCTAGGGTTGCATTTTTCTGTTTCCTTTGCCTTGGCATGTTGCCACTTAATTGCTTGACTTTTGGGCTTGTTGCCACACTATGGCTTTAAGGCCAGATAGAGGAATTTTCGTCCCGAACGTGTGGGGGCAACTTCCGTTTCTGGCAAGCTGTAAACCCACCCACGACTTCCACCCTAGATCACAATCCAGATCCAGGGAGGTTAAAGCAAGAGCGATTACCCCCCAAGACTGATCGCTGGATCTCCCCACGATTTGTAGGCTGGGAGCCGGAGCTGCCTCTGAAAACTACAAAATGGCGTGTCTCCTCAGCGGCTTCTAGCCCCCAGGGGAGGGAGCTGACGCATTCCCCAAATACAGGTCCCAAAGTCCATAGGACACTAACCTCTTACTTTGTCCTAGGCAAGTCTATGTTGATAATTCTGGAGTCGCCACAGCTCCTGGTGTTCTGGGGTTCCTCCAGCTGGCTGCTGGCCCTGCCGCCCTGGGGCTAAAACCTCGGCTCAAGTGGACCTGGGCTTGGCTCGGCTCCTGCGCTCTGCGTGCTGCCGGCTCCCAGACCGCTGCACTGGTCCTTCCTGCAGGGTGCTGGGCTGTCCTCAGCGGGAGGTTAGCTTCTCTGTGTCGTTCTGTGGGTGTTGGGGCTCCAGAAGTTTTTCAGAGTCCTTTTTTACATAGTTTGTGGAGAATCTGGGGGCAGAGAGGCTTGGACGAGCTGTTTCTACTCCGCCATCTTGGCTCCGCCCCCCGCTGATTTTTTTTTTTCACATGAGGGAGCCAGGTTTCTACTGAAAAGACTCTTCAAACTTAGAGCTATTCTCCTCCATGATAGACATAGAGTCCCTCACAGGAACTAAACTTTGACCTTTTCTGGGTTGAGAGAACTTAATAGATTTTGTGACCTGTTAACACAGAAAGCCAAGGATCACCTCTATGTTTTGATTAGACATAAGAGTAAGATACACATGATTCCAAGAGCCAAAAATTTAATCAGACTTGCCCTCTAATTTTTATCCCATCAATTCAGAATTTCTAGCCGGGGGCCATAGTAATCATCTAATCCACTCATTTTAAAGAGAACATTTTACACATCTAAGTTAAATGACTTGCTCAAAGACTCATCTCAAGTTTGTAGCAAAGTCAGGAATAGAACACAGGTTTCTGGTTGCTAATAGAAAGATCTTACCACTCTAGCATATTGCCTAAAGTTTTACTTTTGACATTCTATTAAGCTGTTTTTAAAGGAGAACTCACTCAAACAGGTGTATATGCAGACATAATCACTAACTGAACAAAACACTTTTACATAATTTCCTACATTTTTAAATGTTGTTTAACCAGAAATAAGTTTAAGATATTTAAAAACTTAATATAATGTATTTATATCTGCTGAACACCAAAAAGGTTGAAAGGGAAGAAAGAATACACCCAAACATCTGAATTTGACCATATGTAAAAAAAATATTCACAGCAGACATTGGATCTTTAGAATGAAAGATATCTGAATGTAGTATTGGACTTTTCCCTTTTATCCATATCCTTCCATTTCTTTTCTTCCTATAGAATTCCTATCAATGTCTTTAAATTCCCTTCAAAATGTGAACACAACATACTTAAGGCTTTCCCCTGGTTCTTTTAATGTGTTCTATACCAAAGTACAACAATACAACTGTCTATGTTATCTCTTGTTTGCTTTATAACTGGCCTGCCTTGTTTTCCAGTTACATACACTTTCTCTAATGCCACTTAATCTATAGAAGTAATAAGTGGTAACATGATACACCATACTTTAATTCAACATGCACGTTTCCACTGCCCTTTGGGTCACCCCCAATTTCAAATACTTTCACAATGTAGCCTTCTACAATATCCAGTTAGATACATCACCAGGAGGCTATTGGTATTGAAGAAAGTGGCATTGCAAGGAAAGAAACTTGGTTTATGGCTTTACAATTTTCCCAATGGGTTCCATCCCACTTCAATCCTCCTGTGCCAAGCTGGATTTAGATCCTGTCCGAGATCTTATGCACTAACTCAGTACATCAACTGCATATCACATTCTGGACAACACACCTTCTTTGTTTACTTTGATGTCATGTTTAAGCTAACTTAAATCTCAGTAATTCAAGTGCTGTCATTAGGTGGTCATTCACAAAAGATATATTTAAAGTGCTTTAAGTGATTGCATATATAACTGAAATGGAGAATTCAGGAAATTACCCACTTAGCTTGAACAATTATGATAAAAGTAACTACTGTGACATTTAAAAAGTTCAAGAGACATGGTTTCTGGGTAATAAATCATTTTATTAATAATATTAGCATATTATTAATAAAAGGGTCAGTGACACTCCCAAATACCAAAGACCCCTCATGAAACCCACTCAGTGCTTATATGCCTGAGGAAGGGTGGATGTTACTGAGGGTGGCAACCGATTCTTATTTGTTAACAAGAAATGAGAGAGAATGAACATTAAACAAAGGTGGACCTATTCTAAAGAGGAGCTAGGGGATGTGATTTTGATTATATCTTTTACTCTGAAATTATCTCCAGCCTTAGGCAGTTTAAACAAAGGATCTATATCCCCCAACTAAGCATGGAGAACACAATGGGCCAGAGTTTCACCTTAGGTTAAATTCCTTTAAAGGTCTTATAAGGTAGAAATACCTAGATTGAGGCAAATGTTAATCCTATTTACTTTCTGCAATCCTTTCTTTCAGAGGCTGAGCCTTGAAATTAGATCTTTAGGAAAAAAAGAGGGAAATGCTCCATCTCCCCAAATCATTGTTTATTAATAGTCATTTCTCTTATATTAATATGTCACAGCAAAGGTAATTCTGGTGATCCAGATTATTTAAATACTATGTATTTCCTCTAAATCATTTGTATATGCATTTTATGAATCTTGGGCAAGTTACTTAAACATGGTGCTTGTTGTTGCTCAATCATTTCACTTGCATCTGACTGTGACTCCATTTGGGATTTTCTTGACAAAGTTATTGGAGTGGTTTGCCATTTGCATCTACAGCTTATATTACAGATAAAGAAACTGAGGCAAACAGAGTTAAGCAACTTGCCCAGGACCACAGAACTATTAAATGTGCTGGAGGCCAGATTTGAACTCAAAAAGATGAATCTTCCTGACTTCAGGCACTACCTACTAAACAACCTAGCTGCCCATATGGATATACTTGTCTTTAAATGTCCAAAAGGTCTTGTCTGAGTGTTGAAAATAATTAGGCCTCTTCCAAATCATTAGTGTGCTTAGCTCTGCTTTAAAACAACCAGAATTGGTTATTTCTATTTTCTTGGATTTAGTTCTGCTGTTTCAGACATTCACAGTTTTTTTACTTGCTTATTTGTTTGTTTGACTTTTTTCCTTCAAACTGCAATTTGGTTTAGCGAACTTCCATTATAGAATTGAAGAGTTAAATGATATGCTCAAGTCCATACAGTTTTGACTGTGTCAGCAGAAAGACTCCGACATACTCTTCCTGATTCCAAGACTGGAGTTCTATCTACTCTGCCATAGCTGTTCCTATTTCAAAGTTATTTAAATGTCTTAAAAGTTACATCTCACAAGTCATACCTAGTGAATTTGTCATTTTCTTTGTTTTGCTTCTGCATCTGACACATACTGGCTGTCAACCCCCGGCTTGTCACTTTAGGTTCCCTAGGCAACTCTATAAGACTATAAGTTGCAGAGAAAGTGCTCACTTTCATTGGAAGAGAAGGAGTTCCTCATCTGGGAGCTATCTAGAACACCAAAAGCTTTCCATCCTTATTGTTATTTTTCTTAGCTCAATAAAGACATCCACTGCCATCTGGGTCAATATAGGTTTTCTTTTTTTAAGTGCTTTGATTCTTCTATAGATTTTTGAATGGCTCTAACAGGTTTCTGTACTTTAGCAATCTCATAAACTAGTGTGTGTATCAACCAACAAACAGATTTCTTCCTGAAAACTATCACACAAACTCATAAATATGTGTGCATCTATATATGTGTATATACACATACATTCATGTCTACAGACACCTAAATATTGAGATATGTATTTATAATATGTATATATGTATATGTATCAACATGTATTATATATATGTATAAGCTATACATATAGCTTATGATCACGTGCCAATTTGTTGCATTTTTATACTAATTTCTGTGTGTTCATTTCAGCTCTTAATAAATTAACTGTAATAGAATGGAATTGTATACCTTCCCATGATAAAATTTGAGTTAAACTTCCTTTTTTATTCATTGATTAACCATTTGAGTGAATTGATAAAGTAAGCCAGTTGCTATTTTCATTTTTAAATACAAAATCCCAGATCAACCATGGGCATCCTGTCCTCTGCCCCCCACCCCTGCAGAGTTTAACACTATCAATCTAATTAAATACTCAATTCTAGAGAGAAGAATAGCCTGAACTTAATGAAAATGGCATGATCAGATAACCTTCCATATACATGGCCATAGAGTACAAGTTGGAAACTGTTGCTCCTCTTACCCTAGAATAGCTAAGCATGGTTTCAAATTGACTCGTCCTTATAGACTAGTCTAAAAAACAGAGCGAAATTGATATTATGAAAGCACAAGATAGAAATCCAAGCATTTTATGCAGAAAAGGAATAGGGTCCCCTAAAACCTTGGAGGTCTACCACAAGACACTTTCTTTCACTTGCTAGAGCATGTGATAAAGAATGGAACGGACATGATACATTAAGTCAATTCAAGACATTAGGAATGAGTTATAAATGCGTGGTATCAAGACATTACCTGAAGAAGTCAAACTTAAAGAGTAAGCAACTTCCCTAATATTTGGTAAGACTATTAGAGCCCTCAAACAATCTTCGGATTCCTTGGAGATTGTATACAGATTCCCTGCGGATGATCTACTCCCACAGTCCCACCTGCAACATAAAACATATTTTATAAAGATAAGAATCTTTGCAATCAGATATATCTTTTATATCATTCTCCTGACAGTTTCATTTTTAGTTTACTTTTCAGTTATGTTGAGTCATGTTATAATTAAGCTAATATTGATACATTGACGAGCAAAGTCCAATGCTAATAAAACATTGTGTAAAACGTAAAGCTGATGTATCATCCCACATACAATTCAATAAAGCCTTTGGAATATAAACATGCAGTGTCAGTGGGTAATAAACATGTAATCTTTGTCAGGGACTCTTTATTTCTATGGCCTTTGTGATACTGTTATGTCCAGGAACTCTAGGTTCACATTTAGTCCACATAAGTCACAACTGAAAGCCATTCCTCTTTGAGGGTCTAGATGAAATAACTTAATGATTATACAGTGTTTGCTGCATAAATCGAACGGAGGCACAGTGGGAAAAGAGCTGCAGAAACAACTCTGAGAATTAGGTTATACATAAAGAAATTCTGCTTCTAGTTTCATCAAGCACGATAGAAAATTTTTAAAGAATTGGAAGTATATTATAGGGTGAAACATGGTGCTGTTATCAGAAATATATCAATTCCTTCCCAATTTACTAATGTCAAAAATTGGGAAATGTTTGCTAATGTTTCCCAATTTACTAAGTGTTAAAAATAGGGACAGCTAGGTGACACAATAGATACAAGTACAGGGCTTGGAGTCAAGGAGACTCATCGTTGTGAGTTCAAATCTGGCCTGATACTTAGTAGCTGTGTGATCCTGGGCAAATCATTTAATCATTTTTGCCTCAGTTTCCTCATCTGTAAAATGATCTGGAGAAGGAAATGGCAAACCCCTCCAACATGCCCTCCAGCATGCTTGCCATGAAAACCCCAGCTAGGGTCACAAACAATTGGATGTGACTTGAAAATGACTAAACAACAAAAATTGGGAAAAGTCACATGAAGAGTCTTGCCTCCTAGGAGTTGAGTCTAAGCTTTAGAGGACAAGGCATGAAAAGATACAAATAGTTAGATATGCTCTTTGGACTTTGACTAAAGAATTAGAAGGGTTGATACAGAGGCATATGGAATAGTTTAATTTGGTAGCTGGTGAGTGACATAGACTCCATACCTCTGTACACAAGCAGGAAAACAAAGGAGGATCATTATATATGTATTTGATCTGAAGTGAGTAGTAGCTAAGCAGTGTGTAGAAAAGGAGTGGTAGGACAGAGTAAGGGCATCAGTAATTTAGTCAAATGGTGATAATACCGTATATACTTGATATCTGAGAAAAGGGTGATCAGACAAGGAATCAGATTATGTCGAATGGGCCTGACTACAATGTTGGAGCAAATGGTGAGAATGCTACTCTTCACTGATAATATTAACTCATTATAAATCAGCTGCTTTGAGCATACTGTTAAAAAGGCTAAAGCCAAGAGTTCCTAGGAAAGTCTCTAGAATGAAAGTCTGAAAACACAAACAAATTATTCTAAGGTACAATATAAATATATATACAGAGGATTGTGTGCATGTGTGTATACAGACATGTATGTATTTATACATGCACATGTGTGCATGTGTATACACATATGTGTATGTTAACATACAAAGAACTTCTTGACCAGCTTAGATTTAAAAGTGAATAAAATAATAACTCTTGTAACTACTAGATGTTGCTATATGTAGCAAGAGTCCAGAAATCAGGGCTGAGCCAAGATGGCGATGTAGAAACAGATCATCCAAGCAACTCTGCCCTCAGATTCCCCTCAAACTATGTAAAAGGGGACTCTGAACAACTTCTGGAGCCCCAGCACCCACAGAATGACACAGAGAAGCTAACCCCCCGCTGAGGACAGCCCAGCAGCCCTGCAGGAAGGACTAGCACAACGGTCTGGGAGCTGGCAGCGTGCAGAGCGCAGGGAGCCAAGCTGAGGGGAGCCCAGTTCTGCATGAGCCGAGGTTTTAGCCCCAGGGCAGCAGGGCCAGGAGCTGGCTGGAGATAACCCCAGAACACCAGCAGCTGTGGTGATTCCAGAATTATCAACATACACATGCCTAGGAAAAGTGAGAGGTTAGTGTCCTATGGACTTTTGTACTAGTATTTGGGGAATGCGTTGGCTCCCTCCTCTGGGGGCTAGAAGCTGCTGAGAAGACACGCCATTTTGTAGTTTTCAGAGGCAGCTCCAGCTCTTGGCCTGTGAATTGTAGGGAGATCCAGGGATCAGTCTTGGGGGGTAATCGCTCTTGCTTTAACCTCCCTGGATCTGGATTATGATGTAGGGTGGAAGTAATGGGTGGGTTTACAGCTTGCCAGAAACGGAAGTTGCCCCCAACACGTTCGGGACGAAAATTCCTCTATCTGGCCTTAAAGCCATAGTGTGGCAACAAGCCCAAAAGTCAAGTAATTAAGTGGCAACATGCCAAGGCAAAGGAAACAGAAAAATGCAACCCTAGACTCCTATTTTTGGGTCATAGAGTGGGAAAAGGACTGTGAGGTCAGAAGTCCTGCTCCAAAAGTCCCAGGGGAATACATGAATGGGTTGCAGGCCATAGAGGACATTAAGAAGGACTTTAAAAATCAAATAAGAGAGGTGGAGGAAAAATTGGAAAGAGAAATAAGAAGGATGCAGGAAAAGTATGAAATGAGGGTCAACAGCCTGACTGAGGAAAACAACACCTTAAAAAATAGACTAACTCAAATGGCAAAGGAGGCCCAAAAGGGCAATGAGGAGAAGAATGCCTTAAAAAGTCGAATTTGCCAGATGGAAAAAGAATCTCAAAAGTTCACTGAGGAGATTCATTCCTTCAGAGTTAGACTGGAGCAAATGGAAGCTAATGACTTTATGAGAAATCAAGATGCTGTTAAGCAGATCCAAACAAATGAAAGATTAGAAGGCAATGTGAAATATCTCTTGGGAAAAACCACTGACCTGGAAAATAGATCCAGGAGAGACAATTTAAAAATTATTGGACTACCTGAAAGCCATGATCAAAGAAAGAACCTAGAAATCACCCTTCAAGAAATTCTCAAGGAAAACTGCCCTGATGTTTTAGATCCAGAGGGCAAAATAGAGGTTGAAAGAATCCACCGATCACCTCCTGAAAAAGATCCCAAAAATAAAACTCCCAGGAATATTATAGCCAGGTTCCAGAATCCCCAGATCAAGGAGAAAATACTACAAGCAGCCAGGAAGAAACAATTTCAATATTGTGGAAACACAATCAGAATAGCCCAGGACCTGGCAGCTTCTACACTGAGGGATCGAAGGGCATGGAATATGATATTCCAGAGGGCAAAAGAACTGGGAATGAACCCAAGGGTCACCTACCAAGCAAAACTGAGTATTTTGTTTCAGGGGAAAATATGGTCATTCAGTGGAATAGAGGACTTTCAAGCATTCTTGAGGAAAAAACCAGAATTGAATAGAAAATTTGACATCCAGACACAAGAAGCAAGAGATGCCTGAGAAGGTAATCAGGGAAAAAAAATCAAAAGGAACTTATCAAAGTTGAAATATTTACATTCCTATATGGAAAAGCAATATCTGTGACTGATGATATCTTTCTCACTATGAAAATAATGGAAGAAGGGTGCGTTGTCATATGAATACGTATGTGAATGTGTGTGTATATGGTTACAGTTATATATGGATAGAGGGCATAGGTTGAATTTGTTAGGAAGGGAGAATACTCAAGAGATGAAATTATGAGGTGAGAGAGGACAGTGGCAAGAGGAGATGGGGAGAGACAGGGTAGGGTAAACTATCTCATGTAGAAGAAGCAAGGGGAAGTGGTTGCAAGGGAGGGGGAGAATAGGAAGGAAAAAAAGGCAAAACCACATTCTCATTGAATTTGGTTCAGGGAGAGAATGACATACATACTAAATGGGATATCTCAACCTGCAGCAGAATAGGGGGAAGGGGGATGAGAGGAGGGATGATAGATGGGAGGGCATCCTTGGGGGGAGGGGAGGTTGGAAGTACCCACTATAGAAGAGGGACAGGATCATGTAGGGAATGGACCAGGTGGGGGTGGGATGAGTGGGAGGGAATTATAAGCAGCCTTGTACAATATATCTACTATGATAATGTTTTGCATAGCTAAACATGTACAACATATACTGAATTACTTATCTCCCCAGAGGGAATGGGTGACAAGGGAGGAAGGGAATGGATCTCGAATTTGAGGTCGTAACATTAAATGTTTCAAATATATATAAATACTATTATTAATACTCTTTTGCTTATAATTGGGAGATAAGATGTGCATGCATTGGGACACAAAGATTCACCTTCATCTAATTGGAAAAGTCGAAAGGGAGAAGGTATGGGAGATAGCAGATTGGAGGAAGCAATATCTTGTGGGACTGCTATTCTGGGAGGTTGGGTAGGGGAATAACAGGGGGAAAATGATTATAACTCAAAATCTGGCATAAATGAATGATGTAAAACAGAAGTTAATAAAGCATTTGTTTAAAAAAAAAAGAGTCCAGAAGTCAGTTTGGAGAGTAAATCTGAAAAGAACCTCTTTCTCGAACACTACTATTTCTGCTTCATTTTAGGTAAGTAGATATAGTTTTAGTTTCAATTACCCATGATCACATTCTCAGCCATGGTAGAAGTTACAATGAGCTCATTCTACTAGCAAAAATGAAAAGTGAGCACCTGAGATCAGATTTAAGGTTTTCCTTGTTGAAAGTGTTAAATAATTATTCATAAAAGAATAATAGATCATCTAAATGCCTATGAGTTATATATAGCTTAGTTTCTTTCCCTAGAGAGTTAACCCTACAAAAGATATTGAATGCATTCTTGCATCCCAGTTAAAGGAATGTATATAAAGATACATCTTCCGGGGTGGCTAGGTGGTGCAGTGAGTAAGAGCACCAGCCTCGGTGTTGGATGACCTGGGATCGGTCCTGGCCTCAGAAAATGAGTACCCACACATAAATAATGACTGGCCGTGTAACCTTGAGCAAGTTATTTAACCCCAATTGCTTGAAAAAAAGATACATCTTCATCAGCCAAAGTTTCATAGAGAGAAAAAGTCAATATAATAACTTAGCACAGAACAAGTAAAAAAATCACAATACATGATAATGAACATGAAAGTGAAGAAGGCAGGAGAAATGGATAGAGGCATTTTAGGCCTTCCACATTGCCCAGCAAGGCATCTTCGATATTACCAGCACTGTAGCCATAAAGCTTAACTATCATGAAGAACAATCTCTAACTCTCTGATAACCCTGAGTTTCTTTTGTTCTTCTCTGTGGGGCTTAGAAACAAAACTCATGTGTTGCTGCTACTGCTACCACATCTACTAGTAGGTTGTTCTTATATTACCACCTGTCATCTTAACTGGGCTTTTTACTATGGGAGAAGAAGTGGCTGCCATTACCATTCTTATATTTCTCTTCCTAATTCCATTCTCAAGATCCAAACTTTTTCCTGAGCTTGTGTCCAAGTCCTCAGTAATTCAGTGCAAACTTCTCATTCCTTCCTGGATTAAGAAGATTAGCACAAGCTCTATCTTAATGAGTTCTCAATAAGGGTGCTATTCCCTCCTCCAGACCTGAAAAGGTAAGGAACAGAATCTATCCTCGAGGGAGTGGTTGGACATAGCAGATGGAAACAAGGATTGATAACCAAGGATGAATACAAAAGAGTGAGCCAGCTATAATGAAGACTAATATATTTTTTCAATCAAGGTAAAGGATAAAAAAACTCATTTTTAGTTATGTTAGGGGTAAGAAGATTGAAAAGATGTTAAAATCACTGCTTGGGTTAGATGAGTTGATGATAATGAGTGAGAAGACAGAGAAGACTCACAACTACTCAACTCATCTTGTTTCAGTTTCCCTTGTGAAGGAAATGATCTTCCAGTGAGTAAAAATAGAACAATGACAAAAATGGTTAAAAGGGAATTGATGCCAATGGTAAGTAAGAAAAATACGTGATAGAACCAACTATTTTCAAGAAGTTCAATGCACTAATCCTAGAACAGATTGATTCAAGGTTACGGGAAGATATGGCAGATATGAAGAACAAATCACTATCAGTGACCTTTGAGGAACTATAGGGAGCAGAACTGATGCTACAGAATAGGAATTAAGCAAATATGCTCCACAGTTTAAAATTAAAGATGGATGCTCTCTACAAACCATTGAGGTTGACTTCTATTCCTGGGGAAAAAATTATATAATGGATAATGATAAATGCAGTTTGCGACTTTTTGGAAAGAGAAGTAGTGACCACTTGAAAACTACTATGGCTTAAGCAAAAACAGAACAAGTCAGCCTACTAGAGTAATACTTCCTTTTTGAGAGAGTTATTATAATGATCAATCAAGAGAAAAATTTAGACATAATATACCTGGATATTATAAAATAATTTGACAAAATCTCTGATGCCATCAGTGTGTACAAGATGTAGAAATATAGGCTAGGTGATGGTACTCTTTGAGAGATGTGAATCCTAACAATTAAATTACAGGACTCAAAGTATAGTTACTAATGCATTGATATCTCTCAGGTAATATGCCAGGGACCTACCTACCTTCAGATTTGTGGTACTAAAATTTTTCATCAGTGACTTGGACACTGACATATATGACAAGCTCATCAAATTTATAGATGACACAAAACTCAAAGCATTTTCTAGCACATATGCTGAAATAGGAGTCAAAAAATCTTTTCAGGATTGAAGAACAAACCAAACCTCCTCTTCCAAAAATATAACACAAAAAACTGGTATTTAATGAGAATAACTATAAAATCCTATACTTGTTTTTAAAAAAATCTCACTTATGGCATAGGAAAAGTATCACTAGGAATTAAAGTATGAGGAAAAAATTCTGGAGGTTTTAGTGGACTGTAATTTCAATATAAGTAGGCATTAATAGACACCATTAAAAAATGCTTACATAATCTTACTCTACCAAAAAAAGAAAGAAAGAAAGAAAAAAAAAACCGGAATACCATTCCACAGAAAGAAAGTAATAGTATTGCATGTCTAGGCTCTGGTTTTAATGCTTTTCCCCCTGTGGTTTGAGTTGGTCAATTGTCACCAGCACATACTAGGAAAAATGTTAGCCAACTGGAAAATTTACTTAAGGAAGCAACCAGTTACTTTTATAGGATTCAAGATTATGCCTCATGAAGATCATTTAAGGAAATTAAAAATGCAATAGCCTGGATAATTTAAGATGTGATGGAGACAGGATAGCTGTCTTCAAGTATTTGAAGAACTGCCATATTTTCTATAGCCCCAGAAGGCAGAATCAGGAACAGTGGGTCAAGTCAGCAGTCAGACTGAAATTTAGATGGAAAGGTATACTCCCTAACAATTACAGCTTTCTAGGAATGGAACAGGTTCCTTTATAAGTAGTGGATGTCCAGTTATCTGATGACCACTTGTAAAAGATGTTATATGGGGATTTCCTGATCAGCTCTTGCTTGGACCTTGGAATCTCAAAGGTCCCTCCCAACTGTAAGATTGTGTTTGAGCAACATCATCCATATAGACCAGTTAGCTATCCTGGCTCATGATCATGGCTATATCACAACATCAGACATCAGATGTTCCTCAATTTTAGCCAAGCATCTTACTAAATTCTATTGTTGTACCCAATAAAGAATAAAGTAAAAATGTGTAGGTGGCTAATTGAGAACCTTCCTGAAATTAAACAACAACCGCAACAACAACAAAAATGCTATAAACTTTACAATCTGGTTGAGGTTCTTGGTAATATCTTTGATTGAGATAAATTGGCACAATAATATTAATTCTTTATTGCTCTTTAAAAAAGTAAGAGATGGGAAAAATGCTGTTAAAAACAATTCCAAGGGCAGAGCCAAGATGGCAGAGTAAAAGCAGGAAATTGCTTAAGCTCATGCCCATCCACCTCTAATACCTGTAAAAAATAACTCTAAACAAATTTAGAGCTACAGAATCCACAAAATGACAGAGTGAAATACATCTCCAGCTAAAGTCAGCCTGGCAAGCAAAAAGGAAGTATCTATTACACCAGACTGGGAGCAGAACATAGTCCCGCATCTCCACTCCAGCACAGACTGGTAGAACAGACCAGGGGAGAGCAGACCTCAGGTTATTGATTTACTAGCAGCTGTGGCAGTTTCCAGACTTCTCAACACATAAATGCCAAAAAGAAAGTCAAAGGTCAGTGGGGAAATTCTGCTGGACATGGGTGACAGAAGAGTTGGTCCAGTCATTGCCCCTAGGGCGGTGGAGGAGTCAGTGGTGATTGTGGCAGCTTCCAGAGCTCCAGGCAAATGGATGGTGGGGGTACTGAGCAGCTGATCAGAGGGCAATTGCATGAATCTTGCTGGTACTGAGGCAGAATTCTTTTGCTTTGCCCTGCTTAGATCTAGGTTGCAGTTTTGAGTGGTAGTCCTGGCTGAGGAGTAGCACTGGCCTGGAAGAGTTTGTGATGGCTATGGAGAGGGAATCCTCCTCACAGTTCTGAGGTGGGTGCCTAGAAGTGTCTCTGACAACAGCTGCACAAGACCCAGAAATTTGGTACACAACACTCTCCACTCTGGAAGCAGAGTACTACTGTGGCAAAGAGCTCAAAAGCCAAGTAATTGGCTGACAAAATAAGCATACAGAGGAAGAGAAATCTGACTATAGAATCATTCTTTGATGACAAAGAAGATCAAAACATAGAACCAGGGGCAGCTAAGTGGTACAGTGAACAGAGCACTGGCCCTGGAGTCAGGAAGACCTGAGTTCAAATCTGGAGTCAGACACTTAATACAAAAACTAGCCATGTGGCCTTGGGCAAGTCACTTAACCCCAATTGTCCTCCAAAAAGGAAAAAAAACCAGGATGAAAAGAAGACAATAAAGCCAAAACTCCTGCATCAAAAGCCTCAAAGAAAAATATGAATCGGTTGCAGGCCATAGGCTCAAAAAGGATTTTGAAAATCAAGTAAGAGAAGTAGAGGAAAAATCAGGAAGAGAAATGAGAGTGATACAAGAAAATCCTGAAAAAAGAGATAGCCTGCTAAAGGAGAACCCCCCATAAAAATACTGGAGAAAATAATACCTTGAAAAATAGACTAACTCAAATGACAAACGAGATCCAAAAAGCTAATGAGGAGAAGAATGCCTTTAAAATAAGAATTGGCCAAATGGAAAAGGAAATCCAAGAGTTCACTGAAGAAAATAATTCCTCGAGAATTAGAATGGAACAAAGAGAAGGCCCTGATTTTATAAGAAATCAAGATATTAAAAAACAGATCCAAAGGATTAAAAAGTAGAAGACAAGGTAAAATATATCTTTGGAAAAACAACTGACCTGGAAATAGATCCAGGAGAGATCATTTAAAATTTATTGCACTACCTGAAAGCCATGATAAAAAAAAAGAGCCTACACATCATCTTTCAAGAAATTATCATGGAAAATCGCCCTGATATTCTAGAACCAGAGGTTAAAATAGAAATTAAAAGAATCTACTGATTACCTCTTGAAGTTCCCAAAAAGAAAACTCCTAGAAATATTATAGCCAAATTCCAAAGTTTCCACATCAAGACAAAAATATTACAAGCAGTTAGGAAGAAACAATTCAAGTATTATGGAAGTACAATAAGGATGACACAAGATCTAGCAGCTTCTGCATTAAAGGATATAAGGGCTTGGAATATGATATTCTGGAGGTCAAAGGAGTTAGGATTGAAACCAAGAATCACCTACCACGCAAAACTCATATAATACTTCAGAGAAAGTATGGTCATTCAATGAAATAGTGGACTTTCAAGCATTTTTGATGAAAAGATTAGAGCTTAATAGAAAATTTGACTTTCAAATACAAGAATCAAGAGAAGCATGAAAAGATGAAACAGTGAACAGGAAAGAGAAATCTTAAGGAACTTATTAAAGTTTACCTGTTTACATTCCTACATGGAAAAAATGATACTTGTAAATCATGAGACATTTCTCAATATTAGGATAGTTGAAGGTAATATGTGTGTGCATGTATGTATGTATATATATATATGCATACACATACATATATGTGTCTCTGTGTATGTATATATGTATGTGTATATGTATATGTGGGTATATGTATACATAGACAGCTGCTACAAGGTAAGTTGAATATGAAGGAATGATATCTAAAAAATAAAATTAAGGGGTGAGAGAGCCATGTATTGGGAGAAGGGGAAAGGGAAAGATAGAATAGGGTAAATTATTTAACATAAAAGAGGCAAGAAAAAGCTGTTACAATAGAGGGAAAGGTCAGGGAGTTGAAAGTGAATGAATCAACCTTACTCTCATTGGATTTGGCTTAAGGAGGGAATAACATACACACTCAATTGGATATCTTACCTTACAGGAAAGTAGGGGGAAGTGTATTGGGGGGAAGATAGAAGGAAGAGCAGTTTGGAGGAGGGGATAATCAGAAGCAAACATTTTTGAAAAAGGACAGGGTAAAAGAAGAAAATGGAATAAATGAGGGGCAGTATAGGATAGAGGGGAATATAGTTAGTCTTTCACAATATGATTTCTATGGAAATGTTTTGCATAAAACACATATATAACCTATACTGAATTTCTTGTCTTCTCAGTCAGAGTGGGTGAAGGGGGAAGAACAGAGAGAATCTGGAATCTTGAAGTTTTAAAAGCAAATGTTGAAAAATTGTTGTTACATAGAACCAGGAAATAAGATATACAGTCAATGGGGTAGAGAAATCCATCTTGCCCTACAAGAAAGTAAGGGGAAAGGGGGGAGGGGGGAATAGGAGGGAACAGAAGAGAGGGCAGATTGGTGGAAGGGGTGATCACTATGCTTACCATCTTGGGGTGGGGGGGTAGGAGGGAGATGGGGAGAAAATTTGGAACTCAAAATCTTGTGGAAACGAATGTTGGAAATTAAAATAAATAAATAAATTTAAAAACCACTTCCATTCCATAGATATTTATAGATACGAGCTTAGTATATTAGTTATTATGAAGGTTACATCACTATAAAAACAAATTCATTCCCTAGGTCAAAGGAGTTTTCAAAACAAAACTGCTTAGGTGCTGAAAAAGGAGGCCACAAATGGAGAGTAAAGGAAAATCTCCTCTAATCTTGAGTTTCCAACATTTGAAAGCCAAATTACATAGGTTGACTATTCACTGAAATCACAACATAGCAGAAGTGCATATCCTGCCCCCGAAATGCAATTATTCTAATTACACGGCAATTACAGCACATCCACAGAGTAAATTACCTGGTTATTGGCATCCTGTGGAATAAAGTGTTCCTGTAATTTGGTCTCAATGGTGGCACAATCTTTCAGGTTTTCTCAGAAGTAGTATAGTGTCTTATCAGAAAATCCTATACTGTTTTCCCCTCCCTCCTACTCCTCACTCCCCACCACTTTGTTTAAAGAAAAAAAAAGAAAGAAAGAAAAAAGAAAACTTAAGCTGTTTTGTTTCCTTCAAACTCCAAGAAACTCAATTCAATTAGGACTCATTGCACAACTTGAAGTGGAATCTTAGAGACAGTCTGGAAGCAGTCTCTTCAGATGGTAGAGTCTGATGAAATGACCACATTAGTGCAGCAGTCCAACTGCTCAATATGAATTATTTTTCCAATCTTCCAGGCCCTGTATTTTCTTGATCAGGAATATGTAGACATTTCTTCAGAGGGCATTATAATGCCCTTCTTCTGAGGGCATTAAGGCATTTGAGCATAAAATTCTGTGCTTTCTCCTAAGGCAATCTCTGCTTTATTGGGAGGCGAATACATACATTAAAACCCTCAGAAAACTACTTGTTCAAAAGCCAAAGCACCAGAAAATTATACAGGTCGATGTTCCCCTTTTAAAAGAAACAGATAGAGTTCTCATGCACATGATTGACACGTCCAGGAAATGAATTTCTCTTTCTCCAGAGGACAATTGCACTAGCCCTACAACACCTCCATTAATCTGTTTCGACCCTGGCCCCTGTTGCCACTGAAGTCTAGAAGATAGTTTTGCCTTTGGGGCTCACTCCATCCTTGGATCCTTGACTCAGACTGACAAGTGGAAGGGCAAGTGAATGCCATTTGTGATCTGTACACCTGTCTGCTGGGAACTGGGCTGAAACTACTGATGTAGTTTCACACGCCCTCAGGATCAGGACCAGAGAGGTAAAGTCTCTCACATGCTAGTCATCTAGGTGGATGCTGAATGAGTGTCACAAGGCTGGGTTATGAAGGTTTCATGTTCTGCTGATTTTCATTTCAGCGCAACCTAATAAATGTTATTGATTTAAAACCTGCCCTATATCTGGACACAATAGAAGAAGACTTAGTTTATGCCCTATAATCACTTACAAGTAAGTTTAGTGGGTACTACTTAGGAAGTATGGTGTAGTGGAAAAGGAATTTGGAATAATGAGCATGTTGCAACAGGATCTGAATTCATATTCTGACTCTGATATTTGCTACCTACATGATTCTGGTCAATGTACAGAAACTCTCTGTGCCTTGGCTTCCCCATCCATAACATAATGGCATTTAGGATGATATAACCTCACATTTCATTCTCAATTTCTACATGTATGTTGATCCTGTGACATAAAACAAAGCAAGGAACTTTGTATAAAGATCCAAATTGTGAAACAATAAGTAACAGACAGATAAACAACAAAAAAGACAAACAGAATAGACAAAAAAAATTAATTAATAGACAGAAAAATGAATAAATATATCAATCAATGCTTCCAAGAACAGTAAAAAGAAAGATCAATGAGGGCTGGAATAGATGTAAAGGGTGTCCTGGGGCTATGAACCAGGAACTCATAATAGTTATAAATGCCAAGAGGAAGGCAAAAGACATCAGGTTAGTGTAGCAATGATTTTAAGAAATTAACCAATTACTTTGGGCCTCTGCTTTCTTATTCTGCTTGTTCACCTCTTTCTTTTCCTTCTGTTTTGTTGTTGTTGTTGTTGTTGTTGTTGTTCTTTTCTTGTTCTTGTACTTATTTTTAAAATCTGTTTATTTATTTTATTTTATTTTCAACATTTCTTTTTTATAAGATTTTGAGTTCTAAGTTTCCTTCCCTCCCTCCACTTCCCCTTCCCAAGAGAGTATGCAATCTGATGTATGATCATATTAAACATATTTCCACATTAGTCATGTTGTGGAAGAAGAATCATAATAAAAAGGAAAAACCATGAGAAAGAAAAAAACAGCAACAAAAAGAGCAAAAAGTATGTTTGAATCTGAATTCAGACTCCATAGTTCTTTCTCTTGATGTAGATAGCATTTCCCATCATAAGTCTTTTGGAATTGTCTTAGACCACTACCTTGCTCAGAAGAGCTAAATGTAACAAAGTTAATCATTGCACAATGTTGCTGTTAATGTGTACATCTGTGGTGTTAATGGGAATGGGAACATCTTTCCCATCCATTAATAGGCTTATGCAACCTGCTTTGAGCCTGAGTCACATGAGTCTGAATCACATGAGTCTGTGGTGGGAGGAGCTTGCAAAACAGCGGAGCAGGAAAGGGAGGAGCAAAAAGTATGTGTGAGGCAGAGCTGAAAGGAAGTGAGGTGGAGCTAAGAGAGAAGGAGTCACAGAGAGGCACAGCAGCTAGCATGGGTAAGAGTGGGGCATTTTGCCAAGGGGAGCTTGTTTGTGGGGAGGACTGAGAGTGGGAAGGCTTGGGGATGGCAGTGCTCTGTAGTAATGTGTACCAACTTCTTTATTACCATGGTGAATTTAGTTTTCAGGTATAGGAATAAATATCTTGGTTTTGTCTTTGGACAAGAGAGCCTATTATATCTTGCATTTCAAACCTAGAAACACGCCTGCATATTTATAGCAGCTACTGTAGATATTGCATTGGTGATATAACAGTGTTCTTCTGGTTCTGGTCACTTCACTGCATCAGTTTATGCTAGTCTTTCCAGGTTTTTCTGAAATCTGCCTGCTCATCATTTCTTGTGGAAGAAAAGTATTCCATTATATTTGTATACTACAACTTGTTCAGCCATTCCCCAATTGATGGACATCTCCTCCAATTTCCAGTTCTTGGCTACCAAAAAAAAAGTTGCTATAAATATTTTTGTACATTTGGGTCCTTTTCCCATTTTTATGATCTTTTTGGGATACAGATCTAGAAGTGGTATTACTAGATAAAAAGGTATAGACAGTTTTATAACTTTGGGGACATAGTTCCAAATTGTTCTGCAGAATGGTTGGATCAGTTCACAACTCGACCCACAATGCATTAGTGTCCCAATTTTACTGCATCTTCTCCAATATTTATCATTTTCTTGTTACCTAATCTGATAGTGTTACATGGTACTTTAGAGTTGTTTTAATTTGCATTTGTCTATAGTGATTTAGAGCATTTTTTATATGACTACAGATAGCTTTAATTTCTTCATCTAAAAACTGCCCATTCATGTGCTTTGACTATTTATCAACTGAGGAATGACTTGTATACTTATAAATTTGATAAAGTTCTCTATAAATTTTAGAAAAAGGCCTTTATCAGAGACACTGGCTATAAAAATTGTTTCCCAGATTTCTGCTTGCCTTCAAATATTAGTTGCATTGACTTTGTTTGTGTGAAAATATTTTTAATTTAATGAAATAAAGTTATCCATTTTGCAATTCATAATGTTCTTTATCTCTTATTTCATCATACATTCTTCCATTCTCCATAGATATTACAGGTAAACTATTTCTTGCTCTCCTTATTTGCTTATAGTTTTGTCCTTAAGATCTAAACAGTGTAGACCTTAGCTTGGTATACAGTGTGAGATATTGGTCTATGCCTAGTTTCTGCCATACTGTTTTCCAGTTTTCACAACAATTTCTGTCAAATAGTGAGTTTTTATCGCAGAAGCTGGGGTTTTTGTTTATCAAACTGTAGATTACTATAGTCATTGAATACAGTGTCTTGTGTACCTAACCTATTCCATTGATTCACCACTCTATTTCTTAGCCAATACCAAGTAGTTTTGATGATTGCTGCTTTATAACACAGTATGACTAGGCCATCTGTCCTTGAATTTCTTTTTTTTTTTTTTTGGAAGGCAATAGGGGTTAAGTAACTTGCCCAAGGTCACACGGCTAGGTTTTTTTTTTGTTTGTTTGTGTGTGCGTTAAGTGTCTGAGGCCGGATCCCAACTGAGGTCCTTCTGACTCCAGGGCCGACGCTCTACTCACTGCTCCACCTAACCGCCCATTGTCCTTGAATTTCTTTTCATTAATCCCCTTGATATTCTGGATGTTTTGTCCTTCCATATGAATTTTTTTATTATTTTTTAGTTCTATAAAATAATTTTGGTAATTTGATTAGTATTGCACTAAACAAGTAAATTAATTCAGGTAGAATTGTCATTTTTGTTATATTAGCTCAACATACCCATGAACAACTGATATTTTTTTCAATTATTTTGATCTGACTTTATTCATATGAAAAGTGTTTTGTGTGTTCATATAAGTATTTTAAGTATGTTCTTGGGTTGGTCTTAGCAGACAGACTCCCATATATTTTACATTGTCTATGGTTACTTTAAATGGAATTTCTCTTTCTATTACCTTGCTGCTTGTCTTTGTCAGTAATACATAGAAATACTAATGATTTATGTGGATTTATTTTATATCCTGAAAATTTGATAAGGTTTTTAAATTATTTCAAGTAGTTTTTTACTTGATTCTCTAAGTATATCATCATATATAGTTTTGTTTCCTTATTGCCTATACTAATTGCTTCAATTTCTTTTTCATCTCATATAGCTAAAGCTAACATCTCTAGTATAATATTGAATAACAATGGTGATAATGGACATACTCATTCCTCCCCCAATCTTATTGGAAATGCTTCCAGCTTATTCTCATTATATATAAGGCTCACTGATAGTTTTAGATAGATACTACTCATCATTTTAAGGAAAACTCCCTTGATTCTTAATGCTCTCTGGTGTTTTTATTAGGAATGGGTTCTGTGTTTTGTCAAAAGCCTTTTCTTCATCTATTGAGATAATATTATGATTTCTGTTTATTTTTATTACTGATATAGTCAATTAATGCTGATAGTTTTCTTATATTGAACCAGTCCTGCATCCCTGATATAAATCCCACCTGATCATAGTGCATTATCCCCATAATGAGTATCCTCATAATCTCTTGGTTAATATTTTATTTAAAAATTTTACATCTATATATATTAGGGAAATTGATCTGTAATTTACTTTCTCTGTTTTGGGCTCTTACTGATTTGTGCATCTGCACCATAAATCTATCATAAAAAGAATTTGGTAGCATTTCTTCTTCACCTATTTTTCCAAAATGTCCATATAGTATTGGAACTGTTATTTAAATGTTTGATACAAATCACTTGTAAATCTGTCTTGTCCGTGAGATTTATTCCTAGGGAGTTCATTGATGGCTTCTTCAATTACATTTTTTCTGAAATGGGATTATTTAAGCATTTCATTTCCTTTTCTGTTAATTTGGGCAATTTATAGTTTTGTAAATATTCATCCATTTCACTTAGATTGTCAGATTTATTGGTATATAGTTGGGCAAAATAGCATTTACTTATATTTTTTTAGTTTCTTCTTCATTGGTGGTGAATTCATCCACTTCAGTTTTGATACTGAAAATTTGGTTTTCTTTCTTTTTTTAAAATCAGATTAATCAAAGGTTTGTCTATTTTAGTTGTTTCTTCATAAAACCAGTTCATTTTATTTATTAGTTCAATAGTTTTCTTAATTTCGATTTTATTAATATCTTCTTTGGTGTTCAGAATTTCTAATTTGGTATTTAGTTGGACATTTTAATTTGTTCTTTTTCTAGGTTTTTTAGTTTCCTGTCCAACTAACCTTAATCCTGACCCTAAATGCTAGCACATGTATTGGTTCTCTGAGTTGGAGTTTGCCAGTTCCCTTGTATTTGCTAAGGCACATGGTGGTGGGTGTGGGGGCGCATCCTGGTGTTGTCATTTGCCTGCTCCACCATTCTGGGGCTCACAATCTCCTACTGGTTTTTTAAGGTGGAGTCTACCACAAGCTTGCTGGAATGCTTCCTGCCCTGGACTGTGCTCCCCTTTAACATGAGGAATCCAGACCTTATCCGTGGATCCTTTAAGTCTCCTGGATCCAAAGACTGTTTCACACCATCTTTCTGCTAGCTCCGCTATTACAGCATCTGTTCTAGGGAGCTTTTTTTATGAGTGCTCAGGAAGAAAAATCAGAGAGGGACAGAGATCTCCTGCTAACTCCACCATTTGGCTACCAAAAGTCTGTTCACATTTTTTTAATGAATTTCTTGCTTACCTGTGAATTTTGTAAACACTGAAGAGCTCAATATATAATTTATATGTAAATATATTTATATACACACATATACATATATGCCTGTGTCTGTGTGTATACATGTATATATACACATATAAACATACATATATGTGTGTATGAGTATGTGTGTATATGTGTGTAAGCTCCCAGAGAGCTAAGGATTTTATCTTCTTTCCTATTTTCACACAGAGCTATGAATGGTGCTAAACTCAAAGATTATATTGCTATTGAATATGTTTAGTCATTTTAATCATGTTCACCTCTTCATGACCCCATTTGGGGTTTTCTTGCCAAAGATACTTGAGTGGTTTGAAATTCTGCTTCTTTCATGATCCCTGTTACCAACAGTGTGGGTACTCTCTCCACTGATGCCAGCCATCATGGCATTAATTACTAGAGTTGAAGTCAGGAAGACCAGGGTTCAAATTTCACCTTTTACCCTTACTGGTTGTGTGACCACATGCAGGTCATTTAACACCTCTGAGGCTCACTTTTCTCATCTCATAAATGAGGGGTTTGGACTCTACAGTCTATAACACACCTTTACATTAGAAATCTACAACTTACTGCATGGTTATCAGGAATTATCATAGTCCCAAAAATCAATAAACAATCATCTAGGGCCCACCTTTTAGTAATGGCCCTCTCAAAATTGAATTAGGCTCTCTTTCAGATACTACCTCAACACTTGAGTGACCTTTGACCTAAGTTGGTTAGCAAAGTCTTTGAGAATCTAGTTTCATTTTCATACTCTATGGGACATTGAATGAAGATTGGAGTCTCAAAATATTATATACTTAAAGCTGGAAAGAGCCCTAGAGATGATTTAATCCAAAGTTTTCATTTAACCAATTGGAAAATTAAAGTCCTAATAAACTAAGTGAAGTTACAAAAGGTCCTAGATGCACAATTAGAACCCATTCTCTCTAACCTTAATTCCATTCTACTCACTGTGTCAACAGAGCATAGCATCATAGACTTAGATTTGTATAGGATGTTAGAGGCCGTGTAATCCATCTACTCCACCTCATTTAACAGATGCAAAAACTGACACCCAGAGAGGTTAGGTGACTTATCGAAAGTCACAATCCTAGTACCATAGCAAGGATGCATACCTCATTCTTTACAATCAATCAATAAACAAAGATTTATCAAGTATCTACTATGTTCCAGGCAATGTGCTAGGCAACAGAAATACAATTATAAATGCTCATGTTTCCTAGGGAGCTTGTATTCTAAAGGAAAACATAAGAAGTATGTAATGTATTAAAGTATATTCAGAAGACATATAAAACTGTCTTGGGAGATGGGTTAAACCAGGTTGAGGGTAATCAACAGGCCTCCAACCCATTGATGGGTTAGAGCAATGTCTATTCTAAGCTCATGAAGACTTCCCCCAGTAGAATGGATGGATGGATGAAAACAATTTATCACAATGACCACAAAGGCAGGTGCTATGGAATGCTTAAAGCCTGGTCAGATGCCCAAGATGCCAAGGTCATCCACTGCATCCTGGGACAGAGCCAACCATCCTGACTTTCATCTTGCCACTGACTTGACTGTATCTGGAAAAGAGAATGAGGCTGATACTTTTGTGCAACCCTGCCTTGCTTAAATCCAGTTTATGCACAAGTCAAGACTTCATCCCATGATATCATTAGTCCACTTCAAAAACAAAGGGCAAGCAACAAAGAGAATTAATTAATCCATACCAAGTAAAGACAAGGTAGTTAGGGAGAGAAGCCACAAGCAGCTGGGGACAATTAAAGAAAGCTCAATGCAAAAGCTGGTGTTTGAGCTGTAGCTTGGAGAAAAAGAGGGATTATATGACAGGGGCGAGAAAGGAGTATGCTCCAACCATAGTAGATGGTGAAAAGCCACAAAAACAAAAGATGAAGGATTGTATCTGAGGAACAGAGGGAAGTCCAGTATAACTAGATCAATATGTCTACTACATGATTCTATATTTTTAAGTTATAAAATAATGACCAATGAAAATGGAAAGAGACAAGAGATGGAGTGATATATGCAAGCAGTAGAGAGAGGTCCAGTTTAGCAGAACAGAGAGAGGTCAGTTTAGCTAGGTGAATCACTGTATCTAATTCATGGTTAATTTCTCTGAAGGTATTATGAAATGACTATAAGTATTCTTTAATGTCCTTCAGAGAATTCCAATAAAAAAATTTTCATGTTTCACTCTATATTCTTAATTCTTTCTATTAGATTTATCCAGTTCTTATGAGGAATTTTGGAATTTCTTATAGTTTTATTAACATTTGTAGTCTTTATTTTTATAAGTTTTTCCTTTAGTATTTAATTTGTTATATTTTTGGTGAATATAAGTACAATAAAGATACAATTTCCCTATTAAAATTTGTGTTTTAAGTTTTGTCTTATCTGGTGGTGTAACTGAAGGACCTATATTTTGGGGGAGAGGAGAGATCTTCTGATATAAATTTTATTCTAGCTTTAGATTTGGATATTCAAAAAAATAACTTTCTAAGTAAAATATAGGGGCATGGTTACATGAGCTAGAGCTTTTTTCCAGTGGACTGCAGGCTCAATATAAGAAAGTAGTGTGATATTGCAGCCAAATAAGCTAATGGGATTTGGGGTTACATTAGAAGGCCATAGCTTTGAGGAATGTGGAATTGAAATTCCACTATACCAAGGCCTCATCAGAATTCATTTGGATCATTGTACTTCATTCTGGACACTAAAGCTTATGGAGTACTTTGATAAAATGAAGAGCGTCAAGAAGTCGGCAACCAGGTCAGTGAAAAGTTTTACATCCATATCATATTAGAATCATCTGAAGGGACTTGCCATGTTTAGCAAAGAGACAGAAATGTTCCAGGGAAATATTATAATTTTCTTTGAATTATGGAAGCCCTGTTATGTGGAAGAAGGATTAGACTTATTCTGTTTGGTCCCAAAGGACAGAACCATGAGAAATGGGTAAAAGTTGCAAAACAAGCAAATTTAGGCACAAAGTCAGGGGGGAAAATCTTTATTATCAGGACTGTTCAAAAAAGGAATGGGTTTCTTCAAGATATTGTGTCTTTTTCTCCCTTTGAGATATTCAATAGATGTTGAATAATCCCTTGTTTAATGTGTTACTGTGGTGTTTCCTTTCATGTATTCCTCAGACTATACAGCTGATTAGGTCCCTTCCAAGCCTCCAATTCTGATTGGTTCTGATTGGTGTGAATCTGGCATCATTTATAAGTTTTGATCTTATTCATTGCTTTTAAAATATACTTTGGAACATATTTTGTCCTTTTTCACTTATGCAAGCCCTTGTATTGAAAGTATCTGCTTATTTTATTTTGAGGATCTGGTAGGGAACTTAATAAAAATGTCTCTGCCCCATCATGCTCTACTCAAGATGTCAATGCATAAGCTGCAATTACTTTCATGCTGTCTTTCTTTTTTACATACTCATCATGGACACTGCAATATGAAATGACCAAATATACCCATAATACCATGTTTTTTGTTGCCTTGGACATATAACAAAACTAATTCTACCAGTTTCATTTTTTATCTCTCCAAAAAGAACCTGTGAGTCATCCTTCCTTTGAGCTATAACTTCCTTTTTTCTCCTTGTTTCTCTATAAAGCAGATGTCATGATTGATACAATTCAGTTTCCCTAGTAATAAATTATTAGACAAGGATCTCACTTTGAAAGTACCAATAGCTAAACTAACACCAACAGACACTTTTAGAGCTGTGTTATTCTTAGCACTCTGTATCCCATTTTCCCACAAGTTTACAGTTATCACTGCAGAGCAGAAGGGAGTCACAATGGATTGAGGACCCCTTTGTGTTTTACTTTGTTTCATGGGTTGTTATAACTAAAGAATTCATCCCTGAAGAACCAGTCTACTGGTGGAGTCTCTTTGTCCTCAACCAGGCTAGTTCATTGAAAGCAGGCACAATCTACCTTTCCTAGTCAAAGCCTTCTGAATATGGACTTGCCAGTAGAGATCACAAATTCTCTGGTCTTGCCATTGGGAATCCACAATCACCTCAATATTACAATGAGACATTATTGTAGGAATTTAGAAAAGGTCATGAGAAAATTTTAATAACATTATATCTTATAAAGCTTGATAGCTATTCTATAGTCAGAAAAAGAAATAAGGGAGAGAAAAACACTTAAGATTCTAAAAGCCTATTATTGCTATTGGAACAAACTCATCTTAACCAGTTACCAGTAATATGTCAGAAAATGTCAACTGGGCGGCAAAAAAGGAAACTGGCAAAGGCTCACATTTTATTGTTTTCCTCCATATTTTTTGTCATTCCCAAGATTTCTTAGTTATTAAGTGAGAAATTTATACAGAGAGTTTCTACTAAGTTACTTTCACATATGTTTTTTTTTAATCTTTTTTAACAAATGCTTTATTAACTTCTGTTTTACCTCATTCATTTCTGCCAGGTTTTGAGTTACAATTATTTCCCCCCCCTGTTTTCCGCTACCCACTCTCCCAGAATAGCAGTCCCACAAGATCTCGCTTCCTCCAATCTGCTCTCTCCCATATCTTCTCCCATACCCCTTTCGACTTTTCCATTAGAGGAAGGTGAATCTCTGTGTTCCAATGCCTGCACATCTTATTTCCCAATTACAAGCAAAAGAGTATTAATAATAGTATTTATATATATTTGAAACATTTAATTTTAAGACCTCAGATTTCAGATCCATTCCCTTCCTCCCTTGTCACCCATTCCCTCTGGGAGGATAAGTAATTCAGTATATGTTGTACATGTCTAGCTATGCAAAACATTACCATAGTAGATGTATTGTACAAGGATGCTTATAATTCCCTCCCACCCATCTCACCCCCAACCTGGTCCATTCCCTACTTGATCCTGTCCCTCTTCTATAGTGGGTACTTCCAACATACCCTCCCCCCAAGGATGCCCTCCCATCCATCACCCCTCCTCTCATTCCCCTTCCTCCTATTCTGCTGCAGGTTGAGATATCCCATTTAGTATGTATGTCATTCTCTCCCTGAACCAAATTCAATGAGAATGTGGTTTTGCCTTTTTGCCTTCCTATTCTTCCCCTCCTCTGCAGCCACTTCCCTTTGCTTCTTCTACATGAGATAGTTTACCCTACCCTGTCTCTCCCCATCTCCTCTTGCCACTTTCCTCTCTCACCTCATAAATTCACCCCTTGAGTATCCTCCCTTCTCAACAAATTCAACCTATGCCCGTTATCCATATGTAACTGTAAACATAAATACACACATTCACATATGTATTCATATGACCACACACCCTTCTTCCATTATTTTCATAGTGAGAAAGATTTCATCAGTCACAGTTATTGTTTTTCCATATAGGAATGTAAATAGTTCAACTCTGATAAGTTCCTTTTAATTTCTTTTACCTGATTACCTTCTCAGGCATCTCTTGCTTCTTGTGTCTGGATGTCAAATTTTCTATTCAATGCTGGTTTTTTTCCTCAAGAATGCTTGAAAGTCCTCTATTCCACTGAATGACCATATTTTCCCCTGAAACAAAATACTCAGATTTGCTGGGTAGGTGACCCTTAGGTTCAGTCCCAGCTCTTTTGCCCTCTGGAATACCCTATTCCATGTCCTTCAATCCCTCAGTGTAGAAGCTGCCAGGTCCTGGGCTATTCTGATTGTGTTTCCACAATATTGAAATTGTTTCTTCCTGGCTGCTTGTAGTATTTTCTCCTTGATCTGGGGATTCTGGAGCCTGGCTATAATATTCCTGGGAGTTTTCTTTTTGGGATCTTTTTCAGGAGGTGATCAGTGGATTCTTTCAACCTCTATTTTGCCCTCTGGGTCTAAAATATCAGGGCAATTTTCCTTGAGAATTTCTTGAAGGGTGATTTCTAGGTTCTTTCTTTGATCATGGCTTTCAGGTAGTCCAATAATTTTTAAATTGTCTCTCCTGGATCTATTTTCCAGGTCAGTGGTTTTTCCCATGAGATATTTCACATTGCCTTCTAATCTTTCATTTGTTTGGATCTGCTTAACAGCATCTTGATTTCTCATAAAGTCATTAGCTTCCATTTGCTCCAGTCTAACTCTGAGGAAATGAATCTCCTCAGTGAACTTTTGAGATTCTTTTTCCATCTGGCAAATTTGACTTTTTAAGGCATTCTTCTCCTCATAGCCCTTTTGGGCCTCCTTTACCATTTGAGTTAGTCTATTTTTTAAGGTGTTGTTTTCCTCAGTCAGGCTGTTGACCCTCATTTCATACTTTTCCTGCATCCTTCTCATTTCTCTTCCCAATTTTTCCTCCACTTCTCTTATTTGATTTTTAAAATCCTTCTTAAGGTCCTCTATGGCCTGTAACCCACTCATATTTTCCTTTGGGGCTTTTGGAGCAGGATTTATGACCTCACAGTCCACTAACTCTTCTATGCTTCGATCCACTTTGCCCCCAAAGTAGGAGTCTAAGGTTGCATTTTTCTGTTTAATTTGTTTCCTTTGCCTTGGCATGTTGCTACTTAATTACTTGACTTTTGGGCTTGTTGCCACACTATGGCTCTGCCGCCAGACAGGGGAATTTTCGTCAGGAACGTGTGGGGGACAACTTCCGTTTCTGGCAAGTTGGAAACCCACCCACGACCTTCACCCCAGACAACAATCCAGATCCAGGGAGGTTAAAGAAAGAGCAATTACCCCCCAAGACTGATCACTGGATTTCCCTACAGTTTGCAGGCCAGGAGCTGGAGCTGCCTCTGAAAACTACAAAATGGCATGTCTCCTCAGCAGCTTCGAGCCCCCAGGGGAGGAAGCCGACGTGTTCCCCAAATACTGGTCCCAAACTCCATAGGGCACTAAACTCTCACTTTGTCCTAGGCATATCTGTGCTAATAATTCTGGAATCGCCACAGCTGCTGGTGTTGTGGGGTCCCTCCAGCCAGCTGCTGGCCCTGCCACCCTGGGGCTAAAACCGCTCACACGGACCTGGGCTCGGCTCTCTGTGTGCTGTGCACTACTCTGCTGGCTCCCAGAATGCTGCCCGCTCCCAGAGTGCTGCGCTGGTCCTTCCTGCAGGGCTGCTGTACTGTTGTCAGTGGGAGGTTAGCTTCTCTGTGTCGTTCTGTGGGTGCTGGGGCTCCAGAAGTTGTTCAGAGTCCCCTTTTACATATTTTGGAGGTGATCTGGGGGGAGAGTGGTTTGGACAGCTGTTTCTACTTTGCCATCTTGGTTCTGCCTGTTTTTTTTAAATCTTGATCACATTTTCAAGATAGTTAGGTGGATCAGTGGATGCAGTACTAGGCTTGGAGTCAGAAAGACCTGAGATCTAACCTAAGAAAGACCTGCCTCTAACATTTGCTAGTTGTATAATGTTAATCGAGTCCCTTAACCTCTGTCAGCATCAGTTTCCTCAACTGTAAAATTGGGCTAATAATAGCTCCTACTTCCCAGGGTTATTGTGTCAATCAAATGAGCTAATATCTATAAAGCACTTAGCACAATGTAGAGTGTATCATAGGTATTTAATAAATGCTTCTTATTTCTTTCTTTGTGTGTTAACAATTTCTCAAGCTTTATATGAATTATAAGGGTTTTGTCCAGAGAATCCACATTTGAAACAGAGCTGACAATAGAACTTAGATTATCACTGAAGCATAGCTATATCAATGTCAAATAGAAAGGTACACATTTTATATCCTCCTAATATATCATGTATGGCTGAATCTCCCATTATTTTGTAAAGTCACAACTTCTCTGATCTTCAATTTTTTTTTTCATCTAGAATATGAGGGGATTGGACTCTAGATCACCCAGGTGACTCAAACATGTTGAGACCTCAGCTCCCATACCAACTCCCTGATTTCTATTCCAAACACACACATCAGAGTATTAATAGGGAATGATTACCAAAAAAAATGCTTAATATCCAGTGTGGTAGTTCGAAAAAAAATTCACTGTTATACAGTCCTGGGACACATCCCCTTCATATTCTGAGTCAAAAGGTACTCAGGGTATATATTTAAGCTTAACAAAACAGAAGAACAAATACATACATACATACATACATACATACACACACACACACACACACACACACACATATATATATATAATATCATGTATGGCATAAAAATCATTAGAAACTCAAACATATTTTCTAAATTATTCAGTTTTTCATTATCCAAGCCATTAATGGTTTCTCCTGACATTGAAAACATAGATTTTAAGTGTATTAAATTATTTTCTTAAAAGACAAGGTACCCCTTCATATATATAGCACTTTAGGAAACTATATCACTTGAATGTCATTCAGCTGCAAGGAACACACACTTGCACAATAAACTTGGCATTTACATTTTTGTCTCTGAAAAGCCCAAATCAGTGATGTTTAATAGTGTCCTATCTGTGGCTATTCTAGCCAGCCATATTTCAGTATTTAGATAGGCCTATAACAGCATATGGTGGAGTATCTTGATCTGCAAGTTACATGGTGAAATATTATTAGTTTTCATGTCTATAACTTTTACTGCTTTATCTTTGACAAAGTCTGAAATAGTACACTGGTGACATTTTTAAAAATTAGTCTTCGGCTTTTAAAGACCACTCACTATTGTCATCTATCATTGTTCTGGAAATGTCACATTGATTTTATCCTTCCTGCAATAAATGGTAACATCCAAAAAAACAAATAATGGTCTGACACTTCAAAATCAGCTGCCACTCTTGGGTAAGAGCAAAAAAATAAATAAAAGGGCAATTTTCCTTGAAGGACAGGGATAAAGAGGGGGGGGGAAGAAAATCAGAAATAAATGCATTATCTGATCCTGAGAATATTGACAAAGGCCCAAAGTAGCCTAAATTATAATGTCTCATCTTTTCTCCTTGAGAAATGTTGTATGAATGCTAAATGAAGCTTGGACTAACAGGAATGAATTGACATTTACATATATTTAGAATACTAGGGAAATAAGGGAAATCAAGGCAAATATTAAGTAGATGATTTCCAGATAAGAAAACTTTGTAGGAAAAATGTCACACTGGAAAGAAGACTCAATTAGGAAGAGATAGAAAGAAAAATTGGCAAGAACACTGAATCCAGAGTCAGCTAAACCTTAGACACTTACTACCTGTGTGACTTTAGTCAAATAATATAACCTCTTTGGGCCTCAGTCTTCTCATCTATAAAATGCAGAGGTTGGATTAGGGAGTCTCTACATCCCAGTTCTATACCCGTGGTCCCATGTTCATATTACTATTAGCAAAAAATAAATGTAAAAATCATGAATGTTATATTTTAACAATACTTTTAGTACCAATGTGATCAGAAGAGCATTGTGCTAAAGCCTAATTTGTAAAAAAAAGAGATAAATGGATCTGATTACCTCTAAAGTCCTTTGTAGCTTATTTAAATTTTCTTATCCTCATTTTCTTAATATGTCAAATGAGAAAGTTGTTTTTAAGTGATGTAGAGGGTTTTTTCCACCTCAAAATGTAAGGCCCTCTTATCTTATGAACTAGACTAAATGTGTAGAAATAAAATTGAGTACCTAAAATAAGAAAGGACCATCTAACATTTATAGTTGGCCAACAGAAAGTTCTGCCAAATAAAGTAGTGAGTTCCCTGTCACTGGAAGTCTTCAAGCAAAAGCTGAATAATCACTTTTCAGAGATGTTGTAAAAAGCATACTTATATCTGCTGAAGGATTATACTAGAAGACCTCTGGCCCCATTAAACCATAGGAGTCCAATATATGTTAAGCACCAACATTCACAATATCAACTAGTCTTCTAGAACTAAAAGATACAGCTCTAGGTGGTAAAGATCTATAACAGTCTTTAATGTCATTCCCCCAACATGACCTATATTTCTAGATACACTTCTTGGTTATACAACTGGACTGATCAAAACTTTCAGAAAGAAAAATGGAAATATTTACTTTAAAGTCACTCAAGTTGTTGTGATCATTTCCACATATCAAAAGAAAGTTTCTCATAACTTTCTTGCACTTAGTTTGCTAGAAAATGGTCTCTCTTTCAGAAGAATGAGAGGTAAATAACTCTGTAATCACCAGCAGGTGAGAGAACAAAAGCAGAGAAAGATAATTATAGACAAATTTTCTTAATAAGCATTAATGCAAAAAGTTTAAATAAAATACTAGCAAGGACATTACAGCAACATATTGTCATGGCAATCAAAGGAGTACTTTGCTCTTTGTTTCAGTTATTCAAGTACTTAGCTCCTTCTTTCAGCTATTCAAGTGCCTTTGAGCCCCACCTGTGATTCCAAGGTGGGAGGAAATTGCTGATGCAACAGGAAGGGTGGAACAGGAAGGAGCTTGAGCACAAGCTGGGACCAAGCAGAACTGAGAGGGAGAACACTTGTGCTGTCAGCACTCAGTCAGTTTGTTCTGTCTGTTTTGATTTTTGTTTGTTTTTTCTTTGTCAGACAGAAACACTGTCTGTTTACTTGTGTTGATTTCACAGACAGAAAATTAATTGAGATGATAGTGCTGGCAATGTGTGAATATTGTTATAATTCTGCTAAGCTTAATGTATGTAAATATTGTTGTGGCTCTATTAAGCTTTGTCTTCCCAGAAATAGAAACTGTGTAGGGTTTGGAGTGTACTAGTCACCATGAGCTTCAATATGGAATAGGAGCAGAGAGCTGCCCTATCTGTGAATCCAGGCAACAGTGGGGTAAATCCAGGCAAGAGATGTGAGCATGAAAGAGGAGCCATGGCATTTGGAAGTCAGCCTCTAGTCAAGATGAAAGGATCTTTACTTGGATATTTAGTCTTGACTGACAAGATAATGACTTACTGTGACCTACAAGTGGAAGACCTTTGTACTTTCCACTACCCCTTAAGGATGATTGACTTAAGCATGGATTACCCCTTAAGGATGATGGAGTTAAGGATGATTGAAAGCCAGATTTCAGTCAAGATGAAACAAGACTTTAGATTCCTATTTTATATTTACTGAGGAGATTATGACTTACTAAATGATATATTTTGTATAAGTCTATCAGGCCACCTAAGTAATAAGTTGCTATGTTATATTGTTGTGAATGTTTTGCTTTAGTTTGTTGCTGAATAAAGAGAGAATTCACTATACTATGCAATCAGAACCTTATAGTTATTAACAGCAGCAGTAATCAGGAGAGCTGTTCATGCTTGACTTTAAAAATTGTCATTCAGAAAAACAAAAGTTCAAAAACTCTATATGCCATATTACATATAATAATAATAATAATAATAATATAAGAGAAATGTGAAGTACTTCTGAACATAGAAAGCAAAGAAAAAGAGGGTCAATAGAAAGAATCCAGCAATCACCTCAGGATGGGGTGAGGAGCTATACTGTAATCTCTAAAACAGTGATTAAATTTAATGATTACAGTGACAAAAATAATAGCAATAATTCCACAAATGACTGAAAATCCTTCAGATATTAAGAAAGACAATTCACTCAGAAATTGCAGAAGGAAAAAGAATTTGTTCAGTTTAAGATGGAAGCCTTGCTTGCTATGACTATGATCAAGCAGAATATATACCAGGAATGCAAGACTGGGTCAATATTGGGAAAATTATAAGAGCAATTTGCCAAATACGTAACAAATAGTACAAAATCATAAGACTTTATGCATACTTAGATTCAGAAAAAAAGCCTTTAACAAATTATAACACACATTCCTTTAAAAAAAACTTAAAAGCACATAAATAAATGGAACTTTTTAAAAATGATAAGTAATACCTTTATAAAACCAAGAACAAGCATTATGTATAATGGAAATAAACTAGAAAACTTCCAAATAAGATCAGGGGTTCAATGAAATGAGGATGTACATTATGACCACAAGTGTTAAATATTTCCTAGAAATGTTATCTATAGCAATAGGAATAAAAATAAATTTTAAAAATAAGAATAGGGAATTAGGAAACAAAACTATCACTCTTTGCAGATGATATGATGAAAAACTTAGAGAATCCTAGAGAATCAACTAAAAAGCTATTTGAAACAGCTTCAGCAAACTTGCAATACATAAAATAAACCCATAAAAACCATTGGTATGTCTATTTATTACCAATAAAACACATGAAGAAGAGATAGAAAGAGGAATTACATTTTAAAAAAACTGAAAATAATATAGTATACTTTGGAAGCTTCCTATTAAGACAAACCAAGAGACTATATATAGAAAATTGCAAAATACTACACACAAAGACAAATTCAAACTGAAGAAATATTAATTGCTCATAGGTAGGCTGAATAATATACTAAAAATGACAATTCTACTAAATAAATTTACTTATTCAGTGGAACACCAATCAAACCACCAAAGAATTATTTTATAGAGTAGAAAAAAAAATAATAAAATTCAGTTTAAAGGACAAAAGGTCAAGAATATTAAGGTAATCAATGAAAAAATGTGAAGGAAAGCACCCTAGTACTATAAGATTTCAAACTACATTAGAAAGCAGTAATAATAAAAAAAAATCTAGTAATGGTTAAGAAATAGAGTGGCAGATCAATGGAATAGATTAGGTACACAATACACAATGGTAAATCACCACAGTAATCTAGTGTTTGATAAACCAAAAATTCCAAGCTTTATGGGCCAAAAACTATTTGACAAAAATTGCTGGGAAAAATAGAAAGGAGTTTTAGAGAAGCTAGGCATAGACCAACAACTCACACCACATACAAATATAAGGTAAAAATGAGTATGTGATTTAGAAAAAAATAATACTATCATGAGGAAATTAGGAGTGCATGGACAACTTTATCTTTCAGATCTATGGATAAAGCAAGAATTTATGGCCAAACAAGAAGAGAGATAGGAGTGTTTATAAGAATTATTTCAAATGATTCTGATTATATGAAATGTAAAAAGTTTTTGCACAAACAAAACCAATGCAGCCAAAATTATAAGGAAAGCAGAAAACAGATATGGGTGGAGGAGTGCTAAAGCAAGTTTCTCTGATAAAGGTCTCATTTATCAAATATATTGGGAACTGAGTTAGATTGATTTAAAAAATTAAGAGCCATTCCTCCACTAATAAACACTCAAAGATATGAGCAGGTGGCTTTCAGAAGAAGAAATCAAAGTTATCACTAACCAAATATAAAACAAAAGTTCTCTAAATCATGATTGATTAGAAAAATGTAAATTAAAACAATTCTTAGGAACCATCTCACACTTATCAGATTGGATAACATTTCAGTAAAGTTAAATGACAAATTTGGAAGGAGATGTGGAAAAATAGGGCTAATACTTCTGGTAGAGTTGTGAACAGATTAACCCATTCTGGAGAATAATTTGGAACTCTACACAAAAAGCTACAAAACTATGCATAGCCTTTGACTCAGCTAAACCACTACTATGTCTGTACCTCAGAGAGGTAAAAGAAGAGGTCTATATGTCTCTGTATGTATATTTATATGTGTATGTATGGATGTGTGCATGTATATATATATAAATGCAAATATGTGTGTATTACCTCTTTTAGTGGTGGGAAAGAATTTGAAATAAGGTGACACCTGACTGCTAGGGAATGGTTTAACAAATTGTGGCATTTGATTGCTTTGAAATACTATTCTGCTATAAGAAATAATGAGTCAGACAGTTTCAGAAAAAACCTGGGAAGTCTTAAATGTACTAGTGTAAAGAAGATAGAACAGAACCAGCAGATCTTTGTATGTTGTAGCAGCAATAGTGTTAACAATGATCAACTGCTAAAATTTTATGTCCTTTGATCAGTACAATGATCCAAAATAATTCTAAAGGGCTTATTATGAAAAATGCTATCATTTTTTTCCCAGAGAGCCAGGTATTTCATGTGCCAGCATATTGCTTCCTCTCATTCTGTCAGTTTAACTGTGACCCCATTTGGATTTTACTTGGCAAAGTTATTGGAATAGTTTGTCACTTACTTCTCCAGCTCATTATTTTCTTTCCTTCCTCCAAAATTATGTGTACAAACACTTTCAACAATCATTTTTAAAATTTATGATTTCCAAATTATCTCCCTCTCCCCCTACTTCCCTGTAGAGTAAGAGCAATTTCTATACCGAAATAAGTAGGAATGTTATGCCCTCCTTAATATGCTTAAGGTTAAAGCATTGTCTTTTTTTGTTATTATTATGGCTTCCAAGTAGTCTACTAATTCTTAAACTCCCTTTCCCTAATCTAATTTCCAGGTCAGTTGTTTTTCCAATGAGGCTTCACATTTTTTTTCTTTTTTTTATTTTTTTTTTTGTCTCATGGAGTTTTTAGCTTCCCCTTGTCCAATTTTAATTTTTAAGGAGCATTTGTATCTCCTTTTCCAATTGGCTAATTCTGCTTTTTAATGTGTTCTTTTCATCAGTGAGTTTTTGTACAATTTTTTTCATTTGATATATTCTGTTTTTTAAGGTTTTTGCGTTGTTTCCTTTAGTATTTTATTTTTCAAAATTTTATTTTAGACTCAAACACCAGAATGTAATACAGAATAGGGAAAAGAAACAAAAACATAGGGGCGGAGCCAAGATGGCGGAGTAGAAACAGCTCATCCAAGCCACTCTGCCCCCAGATTCCCCCCAAACTATGTAAAAGGGGACTCTGAACAACTTCTGGAGCCCCAGCACCCACAGAACGACACAGAGAAGCTAACCTCCCTCTGAGGACAGCCCAGCAGCCCTGCAGGAAGGACCAGCACAGAGGTCTGGGACCTGGCAGCGTGAAGTGCGCAGAGTGTGGAGAGCCGAGCCAAGTCAAGCCCAGGTCTGCATGAGCCGAGGTTTTAGCCCCAGGGCAGCAGGGCCAGCAGCTGGCTGGAGGAACCCCAGAACACCAGGAGCTGTGGCGACTCCATAATTATCAACATAGACATGCCTAGGACAAAGTAAGAGGTTAGTGTCCTATGGACATTGGGAAGCGTATTTGGGGAATGTGTCGGCTCCCTCCCCTGGGGGCTAGAAGCCACTGAGGAGACACTCCATTTTGTAGTTTTCAGAGGCAGCTCCAGCTCTTGGCCTGTGAATTGTAGGGAGATCCAGGGATCAGTCTTGGGGGGTAATCGCTTTTGCTATAACCTCCCTGGATCTGGATTGTGATCTAGGGTGGAAGTCGTGGGTGGGTTTACAGCTTGCCAGAAATGGAAGGTGCCCCCCACACATTCGGGACGAAAATTCCTCTATCTGTCGGCAAAGCCATAGAGTGGCAACAAGCCCAAAAGTCAAGCAATTAAGTGGCAACATGCCAAGGCAAAGGAAACAGAAAAATGCAACCCTAGACTCCTATTTTGGGAGCATAGAGTGGGAAAAGGACTGTGAGGTCAGAAGTCCTGCTCCAAAAGTCCCAGGGGAAAACATGAACGGGTTGCAGGCCACAGAGGACCTTAAGAAGGACTTTACAAATCAAATAAGAGAAGTGGAGGAAAAATTGGAAAGAGAAATGAGAAGGATGCAGGAAAAGTATGAAATGAGGGTCAACAGCCTGACTGAGGAAAACAACACCTTAAAAAATAGACTAACTCAAATGGCAAAGGAAGCACAAAAGGGCAATGAGGAGAAGAATGCCTTAAAAAGTCGAATTTGCCAGATGGAAAAAGAATCTCAAAAGTTCACTGAGGAGATTCATCCCTTCAGAGTTAGACTGGAGCAAATGGAAGCTAATGACTTTATGAGAAATCAAGATGCTGTTAAGCAGATCCAAACAAATGAAAGATTAGAAGGCAATGTGAAATATCTCATGGGAAAAACCACTGACCTGGAAAATAGATCCAGGAGAGACAATTTAAAAATTATTGGACTACCTGAAAGCCATGATCAAAGAAAGAACCTAGAAATCACCCTTCAAGAAATTCTCAAGGAAAATTGCCCTGATGTTTTAGATCCAGAGGGCAAAATAGAGGTTGAAAGAATCCACTAATCACCTCCTGAAAAAGATCCCAAAAAGAAAACTCCCAGGAATATTATAGCCAGGTTCCAGAATCCCCAGATCAAGGAGAAAATACTACAAGCAGCCAGGAAAAAACAATTTCAATATTGTGGAAACACAATCAGAATAGCCCAGGACCTGGCAGCTTCTACACTGAGGGATCGAAGGGCATGGAATATGATATTCCAGAGGGCAAAAGAACTGGGAATGAACCCAAGGGTCACCTACCCAGCAAAACTGAGTATTTTGTTTCAGGGGAAAATATGGTCATTCAGTGGAATAGAGGACTTTCAAGCATTCTTGAGGAAAAAACCAGAATTGAATAGAAAAATTGACATCCAGACACAAGAAGGAAGAGATGCCTGAGAAGGTAATCAGGTAAAAGAAATCAAAAGGAACTTATCAAAGTTGAACTATTTATATTCCTATATGGAAAAGCAATAACTGTGACTGATGATATCTTTCTCACTATGAAAATAATGGAAGAAGGGTATGTGGTCATATGAATACATATGTGAATGTGTGTGTATATGGTTACAGTTATATATGGATAGAGGGCATAGGTTGAATTTGTTGGGAAGGGAGAATACTCAAGGGATGAAATTATGAGCTGAGAGAGGAAAGTGGCAAGAGGAGATGGGGAGAGACAGGGTAGGGTAAACTATCCCATGTAGAAGAAACAAGGGGAAGTGGTTGCAAAGGAGGGGGAGAATAAGGAAGGCTAAAAAGGCAAAACCACATTCACATTGAATTTGGTTCAGGGAGAAAATGACATACATACTAAATGGGATATCTCAACCTGCAGCAGGATAGGGGGAAGGGGGATGAGAGGAGGGATGATGGATGGGAGGGCATCCTTGGGGGAGGGGAGGTTGGAAGTACCCACTATAGAAGAGGGACAGGATCATGTAGGGAATGGACCAGTGGGGGTGGGATGAGTGGGAGGGAATTATAAGCAGCCTTGCACAATGTATCTACTATGATAATGTTTTGCATAGCTAGACATGTACAACATATACTGAATTACTTATCTCCCCAGAGGGAATGGGTGACAAGGGAGGAAGGGAATGGATCTCAAATTCGAAGTCGTAACATTAAATGTTTCAAATATATATAAATACTATTATTAATACTCTTTTGCTTGTAATAGGGAGATAAGATGTGCAGGCGTTGGGACACAAATATTCACCTTCCTCTAATGGAAAAGTCGATGGGGGTATGGGAGAAGGTATGGGAGAGAGCAGATTGGAGGAAGTGATATCTTGTGGGACTACTATTCTGGGAGGTTGGGTAGGGGAATATTGGGGGGAAAATGATTGTAACTCAAAATCTGGCAGAAATGAATGATGTAAAACAGAAGTTAATAAAGCATTTGTTTAAAAATTAAAAAAAAGAAAAAAACCTTTCATAAACTTAAATATTGGAACTTAAATATAAAATTAGAAAAAAAAAGCATCCCAAAAAGCATGCACACAGCTGTGTGCATCACAGAGAAAGAGAAGATTCAAAATATGTAACAATAGATTTTCATTTCATGAAAGCCTATATGATAAATGATACTCATTGTGTTGAAAATTGTTCATCTTTGCTTCCTTGTGAGTTTTCTTTGGTTCTCTGTTGTGCACTTTTTTACTTTCTTCTTTTTTTCTCTTCCCCCAAATTCCCTCCAGAAGGCCACAATAAAGTTTAAATATGCTTCTCTATAGCTATAGATATATACATACACATATGCATACATATATAGACATATACTTCCCCAAACCTATTCTTTTTATGTATGATTATATCTCTTGTTTCCTATACCTTCTGCCTTCTCTACTTTACTTCTACCCACTACCTTGCCGCAGCATTACTTGCCTACCCCACTCCAAGGATCCTTCCTCTATCCTCCCATTCAAATAAATATAAACACCCTTCTATACCCCTATGTACCTATTCTCTGACCCTCACCTCTAAAGATTCCTCCCTTGTCCTCTCCTCCTCCTTATGCCCCTATCATGTCATTTCTTCTGAATTTAGAAGACTTTTATACTCTTCTAAATATATATGCACTATTCTCTCAAACCCATTCTCAATGAAAGTAGGTTATCAGAACTACCAGGCCTCTTCCCCCATCTGATTCTTCTGTAACATTTCTCCTTTTTTCACCTCAAATAATTACTCTTATAAGCTGTTGCTAAATGATTTGCCTTTTAAAATTCATATCATTCTCAGGTTTACCCCAATCTTTCTTATAAACTACCCAATTATTGATAAGAATCTTAGCTGTCCATTTTACATTTTACATATATAAAAAATAAACAGCCTGTCCTTATAGGGTCCCTTATATTCAATCTTTGTTATATGCCTTACATTTCTCTTGGTTCTTATATGTTGAATCTTCTATTAAGTTCAGGTTTTTTTTTTTTTTTGCTTTTTTCTAACAAAGTCTTGGAATTCTAAGAATTTATCAAATGTTCATTTTTTTTTATTCAGGATAATATTTAACGTTGCATGATATGATACTTTTTGCCAGAGTCCCACCTTTTCTGGTCTTAGATATGTTGTACTATAGACCTACAGGTCTTTAATGTCTCTGCTGCTAGGTATTGTGTGATTCTAATTGTGGCACCATCATATTTAAATTGCTTTAATCTTGATGCTTTTAATATTTTTTCCTTGGGATGGGGGTTTCATAATTTGACATTCCTACGAGTTTTCATTATAGGATTTCTTTTAAGGGGTGATTGATGAATTTTTTTTTTCTATTTCTACTCCCCCCACCCTTGTTCTAATCCTTCAAGATAATTTTCTTTGATTATTTCTTGTATTGTCATATCAAGATTCTTTTTTTTGTTCATAAATTTCATTTAGTCCAAATATTTTTTTTCACTTTTTGGCAGAGGAAAGGTAGGGCATTTGGGGTTAAGAGACTTGCCTAAAGTCACATGGCTCATAAGTGTTAAGTGCCTGAGACTGGATTTGAATTCAGGTCCTCCTGACTCCAGGGCTGGTGCTCTATTCATTGCACCACCTAGTTGCCGTAGTCCAATTATTTTAAAATTTTCTCTTCTTCAACTATTCTCTAAATCTGTTGTTTTTCTTATAAGATTTTCCATTTTCTTTTCTATTTTTCATTATTCATATTTTGCTTAATCATTTCTTTTTTTATCAAATGCTTTATTAACTTCTAGTTTAAATCATTCATTTCTGCAAGATTTTGAGTTACAAATTTTCTCCCTGTTTTTTCCCCTATCCACCACCCCAAAATAGATACCCTACTGGATATCCTCTCCTCCAATCTGCTCTCTCTCATATATTCTCCCATAACCCGTCCAACTTTCCAGTAGGGCCTGGTGGATCTCTATGCCCCAGTACCTATATATCTTATTTCACATTTACAAGTAAAATAGTATTGATTAGATAGATAGATATGTGTGTGTATTTTAAACATTTGATTTCAAAACTTTGAATTCCAGATTCATTTCCTTCCTCCCTTGTCACTTAAATCATTTCTTGATCTCATAATTTTACTGGTTTCACTTTGCCCAATTCTAATTTTCAAGGTGTCATTTTTTTTCCATAAGATTCTGGATCTCCTTTTCTAATTGGTTAACTTTTCTTTCAAACCCTTCTTGTTTTTTCTGTATTATTCTTTTATTTTAGGTTTTCCTCTATCTCTGTTACTGTATTTTTGAAGTCTTTTTTAAGATTTTCTATGAATTCTTTTTGGGCAGATGACCATTTGAGCAGGTTATTCTTTGGGGGTATATTTACTTCAATATCCTCCTCTTAGAATTAACCCTGGATATCTCTCTTCCCATAATAGGTTTCTTCTTTGACTGTTCATTTTTTGTGGTAATATCCTAATTATTTTTAGTCACCTCTAGCCCTGGGGTATGGGAAATGGTCTCTTGCCCCAGATCTTCAATTCTTCCCTTTAGCCTGAAACCAAAGTGAAACCTCCAACATCCTGTAAGTCCCCTCAGCCAGGAGTTTTTGGCCCCACTGCTTCTGCACTCACTGACATGTGCTGATTTATACTTGCCCTCCCCCCCAAAACCCCTTCTTTCACTGCCCTTCTCAGAACAGCCAGCTCTGGCAATCCTGGTCAGCAGAGGTTTCCTTGATCTTCCTGGGCTCAGATGCCCAACTCCCCTCACTATACCAGGGGTTATGGTGGCTTTGGGCGAGGCAGATTCTCAAACCAACTAACTCCAGGGCTTGCCACTTGTTGTTTAAGAGGCAAGCAACTGGCTGTTAAAATGGAACCTAGACTGGAGGTGTTTACTTTTCACAGGTACAAGATCATCTCTAGAAATTTTCCTTCTGATCTTCTCAAATTGTTCCATGAAGACGCTAGTTATGTCCCTGTTCTTATTAATCTCCACCCACACTTAGTTTGCCCTAAGGTGCTATTTTAACTCTTTTGTAGGGGAAAATCTTAAGAGCTCAGAATTTTCTGACCTACTCTGCCATCTTCCCAGAATTCTCTCCTCTTCAGTATTTTTAATGCATCCTTTGCCAGTTAATTTTTTCATGATTTTCTTTCATTATACTAATTTCTTTTGCCAATTTTCCATTTACCTCTCTTATTTGATTTTGAAAATTAATTTTAATTTCTTCCAGGTACTCTTTTTGGGCCTGAGACCAATTCAAATTTTCCTTTAAGTCTTTGGATGTAGTTGTTTTAACTTTGTGGTCTTCTTCTTAGTTTATGTTTTGACCTTCCTTGTCACTATACTAACTTTCTATGGTCAAGTTCTTTTGTTGTTGTTGTTCATTTTTGCAGCCTATTTATTGACTTTTAACTTTATGTTAAAGCTTGGCTCTGCTCCCAGGGTGGAGGGGGCATTGTTCCAAGTTTCAGGCTCTTCTTTTCTTTCTCCCCCACCTCCAGAGCTATTCCCAGGGGTTTATAAGTATTCTTCAAGATAATATAATCTAGGGAGAGTTCTGTTCATTGTTGTCCTGGCCTTGACTCTGGTTTGTGAGCCACCACAAGCACTCCTTTTTACCCTAAAACTGTTATTAGTGCCTCTTTCCCTCCTAGAGCCACATGGTGCTCTTGTGTGCTGGTACTCGTCTTCTTTGGTCTGGGACTACAGCCTGGAGCCACATATGAACAATGCAATATAGTATTGTACCCACTGACACCAAAAGGTTCCCTGTAATCTCCTTGTGACCATAGTCCAACCCCCTATCAGTAGCATGAGAGTTCTAGAAGCTCCCTCTGCCAATTCAGTGTCCCCCCACCAAGGCCTGTTGTTGGCTTATAGGGATGAGGCAAATACATGTGCAACCTGTGCCAGACTACACTCCACTCTAATCACAGTGAGACAGACCTTTCTTCCTGACTTAATTTGTCTTGGACTAGAAAATTGTTTCACACCATCCTTTTGTTGGATCTGCCACTCCAGAATTCATTTTGAGGTTGGAGTGGAATTTGGGAGAGTTCAGGTAGTCCCTGTCTTTACTCTGCCATCTTGACTCTGCCTTCTCTCCAACCCATTTTTTATAATTAGGAAACTGAAGCAAAACAGAGTCACAAAGCTATTAAGTATGCACTAGATTTGAACTCAAGCCTATGAATCTTCCTGACTCTAGGTCTAGTAGTCACTCCACTGTACCACCTAGCTAACTATATTATATACATAAATACATGCATGAATACATAAAAGTGTGTATGTATATGTATATTGTATATATGTATGTGAATATGTATATTTATGTGGGGGCACATATATGTTATATATATATATATATTTTTTTTTTTTAATATAAACTATTGACATCAAAGATCTATTATGGGAAGAGAATTCTGTCAACCTTAAACTGTGTTAAAAACACATGCAAATGAACCAATGAGTGAATGAATATTGATCTTTGACCATGAATAGAATTTGGAGGAAAGAGGAGGGCATTTAAGGAAGGAATACACACACCTATACATATATGTATAAAATATAAAATGTATACATATATGTATATACACATACATACATTGCATGTATACATGTATATAAATATATGTATACATACTGTGGGTATGTGTGTGTATCTCAGATACACATGCATATGTGCACATTATTTCCACCATTATACTGATAGCTCTTCAAGGACAAGTGTTATTTTGGTTTTGTCTTTGTATCAACTATGCTAAGCAACATGCCTGGTAGACAATACTTAATAAATTATTTTAGAATGATTGCTTAGTTTTTGGCAAAGATCAGTCAAGTAGAGGATGTCATTTATCATTAGAATTTTATTCAACCAAAGGGCTCTGTAAGTGGTCTAGAACTTTCTCTATTACTTTTGGTTCCCATAATAAAGGATTTGCTCTTTACTTCCTTCATGTCTCAAAGGCATTTTCTCTATAGCTTCTTGGGGTAGTAAGGACAGTTAGTCCCACAAGCAGTGATTAGAACTATGTCATAAAGGTGACAACTACATAAGGTCAAGATAGCTAATGAGTAGACTCAAAATACATTCAAACATATTTCACATTAAATAAACCAAACATTTGTAATATTAACCCACATGGGGATTAGCCTGAATGAAGTGCTTGGATGGTCTGGTATTGTATAGATGTGTACAGGCTGAGTGTTCCCTGGAGAGTATACATGATTGTTTATGATTCAGTAAACATGTCAGCATGTTCAAAGTGTAGCAATAGGCCTGATAATATGAACTTGAATCCCATTTTAATGAATTCATCAATCATCATTCATTTATATATTTCTCAGTGCAAGAAAATGTGATATTGGTAGTAGGGGACTGGGGAAGGGTTATTCTCCTGCCTTCAAGGACATTTCTAGAAAGACCCCCTCAGCCTACATGCCTGTTCTGCTCTAAGTAGTAGAAGAAAGAGCAGTACCTTCTCTAAGGAATAGATCTCCATATTCCACCAAGGACAAGAGAAAAATAATTTACCCTTTTCTCAGATGTGTCTAGAACTATACCATAAGTCATTGCTGTACCTTCTGAAAATGACCATGAGAATTCCCAGGTAAATAAGTATGTTGGCTTTTTCTGTAAGAATCAAGATCAGTCCTAATGGGTTGGAGCCTTTCAATTGTATAGAAAAGCCAGGATAGTTATAGAGGTAAGAGTACTATTTATTAAGCCTATTTCAACTCATCCTCTAGCACTAAGACTTGCCTTGGAGGTCACCTACCACACTCAGTTTGGGAGCTCCCAGAATGATTGATGGAAGCAGCCAGACCATACAGCAGAATAAAAATTCCATAGGTAGGCAGTAAATATTTGAAAAGACCTTTCAGTTTGGAGAATGGTTTATATTGTTGCTTAAAAATGTAGTTTGATGGCCAGGGGAGCCCACAACTGGGTGCAGCATGTTTTACAAATGATGGCTATTTGTCCCGGGCTAGAAACATTCTACCCTTTAAATGTCAGCTTCATAGTGACCATATGTGATGGATTAGGACTCCATTTCATATTTATATGGTGGTCACACACTTAGAAAATTAGAGTATTGCAAAATTAATTCCCTCTTTCTGTGTGGCCAAGATAACAGAAAAGGAAATGGAGATACCAAGTTTCAAAAATGTATCAAGTATCTTTCTGAATGTCTCACTGAATTCATAAAAGAATTATCTTAGTCATATTACACACACACACAGAGAGACACACACACAGAGGAGAGGCCTTGAAATACTATCTCAGATGGAAACTCTGACACAGAAAAGCATAGTATAAATTTCTAGACACTTAAGTCTAGGATATTGTAGGTATGATTCCACAGCTCAACCCCTGAAAGGAATAATAATTACTATTTGGCTATTTGTCAAGGTGAGGTATCCACTGGAGGTAATGTCTTATTCAATTTGGGAACTGAAATAACACAACTGGTATGATATTAAAGAACAGCTCAAAGTAGGAAAACAGAAAAAAAGAAGTAAAGTCTGACACCAAACTTTATGTGGGGTTAACAGAAACCTTAAATTGTAAAGAGAAAAAGGAAAGGCTTAACTGATCTTCTGTCCTAAATTTAGGTTCAAATTAGTGATAAAGAAAAACACAATATTAATGTTCATGTAAAAATGTGTTTTAATATATGTAAATAAAAGATAAAGTCAGTTCAGAAACAGCAATTGTGTCTAATCAGTCATTCTATCCCTAGAGGTTTATTTAATGCCTACTACCATCAGGACACAATTCTATATGACTCAAGAATTATGTAAGAAGGACCTGCTCTCAATTTGAGTAATTTCCAATATAGTAGTAATGATGTTGTTGTTGTTGTTATTAAAACACATTTATACGACATTTTAGATTTTGCAATGCCTTCTTCAAAATAGCCCTATGAACTAAGTGGTACAAGCATGATTATTTCTATGTTATAGATAGGGAAACTGAGCCCTAAACATTTTTAAGCATCTTCCTAGGGCCCCCCAGAGAATAAATAGTGGAAGTGTGATATATGTGTAAAAAACTTGCCTAGAGGGGCGGCTAGGTGGTGCAGTGAGTAGAGCACCAGCCCTGGAGTCAGAAGGACCTGCGCTCGGATCCGCCCTCAGACACTTAACACACACAAACAAAAACCTAGCCATGTAACCTTGGGCAAGTTACTTAACCCCAATTGCCCTCCAAAAAGCAAACTTGCCTAGATCATGACCTTAAAGGTTTTATAACCTAGTTAAAGAAAGAAGGTATATAGAAAAATATAAACAGTGGAAAGTCATATTTGATAAATGCCTAGAGAATGTTGCAATAAAGAAATGCAGGATGTCAGAGGAGAAATAATCAACAAAGAGTGCCATGATAAAAAAAAAAAAAAGCTTCATGGGAAAGAATGAGCTGAGATATCCCCCATTGTTAGGGGAAAAAAAAGTCCCCTCCTTTCCATCTCTGCTAAAATTCCTGTTTTCCTTCAGGTCTTTAAACATATGCTAACATTCTTGTGAAGTCTTCCATGACTTTCCCAGGTTGGAGTGATAAGAACCATAATGATATATGATTGAGGGAAACACATACCTGAAATCATAAATGTGTTTCTGAATGAAAAGAACTCATGTATAACATTCATGGATAAAAGAATGGACTAGTAAACAAAATCCAAAAACACATATTTATAAGTAACACATATGAAACATAAAAAATAATAATTAAGTGTGAAAATTAGTTGATAATGTAGAATTCACTGTGCCTCAGGTGAATTTTTTTTTTCAAATAAGGGTAGTTATCATGAACTGAGGCAAAGTAGCAGTAAAAATGTATATGGTTATAAAAGAGGCTAATAGGGAGACTGCATTATGCTTCTAGGCATCATAGATGATGAAATAAAATAAACAGATAGATGATAAATAGATAGATAGATAGATAAATATCCAATATCTATATACTGAATTCCATAGCATCTAAGTATTTCAAGACAGAAAAACAGTTATAAAGAGCATTTATTAAGTGCTTAATATGTGCCAAATATTATGCTAAGCACAAAAAGCCCCTGCTTTCAAGGAGCTTATGTGACATTGGAGGAAGACAATATATCAAAGAAGACCGGAAAGGTGATGGAGGAAAGGGTATATACAGGGAATGTGTGGTTAAAGAGACAATGGGAACCTTCATGGAAGCCTCTGTCTCAGCAAAATTACCAATAGCAAGCCCCCTCCTTTTCCCACCTACCCTATGATATAGGAAAACCAAAGGTGGGATCAAAGTTTCCAGAGAAGTTAAAGTGATTGAAGAGAAGGACAAAAGAAGTCTTAAAGGAAAAGATAATTTAATAACAAGAAAAAAATAAAAAAAAAATAGAACAAGTAGAACAATCATTGTTGGGAATTTCAGAGTGTTCCTTTCAGATCTAGAAACCCCTGAGGGAAAAAAAGTAAATAATGGAGAAATTAAGGGCTTAAATAGAATTTTAGAAAATTTCAGTATGCTAGACCTCTTGTGATTCCTGGATGGTAACCACAAAGAGGACAAAACATAAATCATTAAAAATCAAGAAAATATAAATGTTAAAAGCAGTTTGGGGAGTATACTTCAATAAAAAATCATAATTATCAAAACTTAAAGAAAAGATTCAGTCTAAGATGGAGACTAAAAATTATAATCCTAATGATTATAAGGGTCAATAAGGAATAACAAATTTTAGGGGCAGCTAGGTGGTGCAGTGAGTAGAGTGCCAACCCTGGAGTCAGAAGGACCTGAGTTCGAATGCGGTCTCAGACACTTAACACACACAAACAAAAAACCTAGCCATGTGACCTTGGGCAAGTTACTTAACCCCAATTGCCCTCCAAAACAAAAGCAAAAAAAAAAAAAGAATAACAAATTTTATCAAAGAAAATTTTAATAGTAGAACAATATACCAAACTTTTCTGGGATGAAGAAAAAATATTCTTTAGAAGAAATTTTTATTTCTATCTAAACACATTCTACAATGACACAAAGAAAAAAGAAATCTATGAATAAATCAAATAGTTTAAAATAACTCTAAAAAACTAATAAAAACAAAACAAATATAGAAATTGTGGAAAGCAAAGAAAATTTAAAACAATGGAAAAATGAATTCAGGAATGAAACTAATTGTTTTAAAGACTAATGAAATACATAGACATTTAGGTAATATGACATTAAAGGAGATGAAAAGTTAAGTATAAAAATTCAAAACTAGTAATATGGCAAATGAAAAAGAAATAGAGGACATTTTTAGAAACTATATTGCTCAACTATATGCTAATAAAGTAGAAAAAAATATAAGAGGCCCGGAAGATGACCCTTAGTGGCACAGAGGCCCAGATGCTGACACCGGCAGCACAGAGGCCTGGAGGCTGACCCCAGGTGGCACAGAGGTCCAGACACCACAGCACTCAGAGGCCTGGATGAGGTCTGATCAACCTGACTGCAAGTTGACCCACCAACCACAAGGGCCACTGCCAGGCATATCACTGCAGGGCTGGGACTGGACGTAGCAGGGTAAGAATTGAATGCAGGGCCCCTGGCAGGGGCAGCAGCTACTCCTGGGACTAAAAATCCATAGCCTAGAAATTTTAAAAGCCCCTATCTGGACTTCCAGGGACCAGGATGGCAGAGTGAAGCCCTGCTGCTCCAATCACCACCTCTGACCCTGAAAACATAGTAATTATTGCCCTAGGGTAAAATGTTAAATAATAAAGGCTTGGGAACCTTAGAGGAAGGGCATGGGCAGGACCCTGCCTCAAAATGGGTAAAAAAAAGAGACTGCAAAGACAAAGACCCTAAAGTCCTAATATGGTGAGAGGGAGGAACCAAATTCAGAGGGAGACAATAATGACTCCACACCCACAACTGAAGCCTCAACTGGGAACTGGTCTCAGGTACAGAAAGCTCTCTTAGATGACCTCAAAAGGAATTTTGAAAACCAAATGAGAGAGCTAGAAGATAAAATGAATAATTCTTTTAAGATCAAAATTGAAAAATTAGAAAAACATTACAATGAAGGAAACAGCTCCTTAAAAAGAAAAATGTGTGATTGGAAAAGGAGCTCCAAAAACTAACCAAGGAAAAGAATTCACTAAAAACTAGAATCAACCAAATTGAAGAAGCAAATAACTCTATGAGGAACCAAGAATTAGTCAAACAAAACATCAAGAATGAAAAATTAGAAAAAGAGGTAAAATATCTCAATGGAAAAATAACTGACCTGAAAAACAGATTGAGGAGAGATAATCTGAGAATCATAGGCCTACTAGAAAATCATGATGAAAAAGTAAGCCTGGACAATAATGAGGTATGGGCTATGGGAGTCCCCTCAAGCTGTACTTGAATCCTTGAGGTATAGGCTCTGGTAACCTCCCTTGGACTCTTGATTAAATCATCCCATTTGATGAGTCAAGTCTGTTACTAGACTTCCCACCATCTGTTACTAGACTTACTAGACTTCCCACCCTCTGTTACTAGACTTCCCACCTATCAAAATATCCAGCCACCCTTGAACTGGCCTAGTGCACCATTGTCTGTTGCTAGTTCCCACCCTTAATCAACTCATTGACTTCATTAACTCCTCCTAAAGACCCTCCCCAAACTCCTCCTCTAGACCACCCCTAGATTCCTCCCACAACCTTCTGTATATAAGACCCCATACTGTCTTCATGTTAGTGAGAGCACCATAGAATAGTGAGAATGCCATAGAATAGGGAGAGCAACATAGAATACCAAAGAATAGTGAGAGTGCCATAGAAGGGTGGGAGCACCATAGAATGCCATAGAATAGTGAGAACACCATAGAAGAGTGAGAGTACCATAGAATGACCTAGCACTAACTTACTGTGTGTCTAATGCAAGTAAAGTTTTAATAATTTTTTTCTTTTCTTTGGCTGAGAAGACTCGAGTCAAATTCATTCAGCAGGACTCAGCTTGTTGCTGTTTGGGGGGGTCTCCAGAGAAACCCTAACCCTCTTAGTTGGTAACTTATTCAGACAATGTCTTTCAAGAGCTCACCAAGTAAAATGGCCCTGAGATACTAAAACTAGAGGGTAAAATAGAAATAGACTCCATCAGACACCTCTTGAAAGAGATCCCAAATTGAAAAGTCCGAGAAATGTTATGGCCAAACTCCAGAACTACCAGGTAAAGGAGAAAATACTTCAAGCAGCCAGAAACAAACAATTCAAATATTGTGGAACCACACTGAGGATCACACTTGATCTGGCAGCCTCTACACTAAAAGATCGGAGGAAGTAGAATAAAATTTTTTGCAAGGCAAAAGAGCTTGGGGTTACAAGCAATGATCACCTACCCAGCAAAAATGAGCATAATTCTTCCAGGCAAGGAGATGGTCATTCAATGACATAACAGATTTCCAGACCTTCCTGATGAAAAAGCCAGAGCTCAATGGAAAATTCAGCCTCCAATTATGAGATGCAAGAGAGATATAGAAAGGTAAACAAGGAAAACACACACACACACACACACACACACACACACACACACACACACCCTGTTACTTAATAAGAGAAAACTGTTTATAGACAAGTAGAGTGTATGGGTATAAATTACACAAAATGATGATAAAAAAATCTCATTAAGGGCCACAAAGGAACTGCAATGGAAGAAGAGGAAAGAATGAAGTGGAAGAGGGTAAATTATGCCACACAAAGAGGCATAAAAACAATATAATAGAAGGAAAGAAAGGAGGGGGATGAGTATTATATGACCTTTTCCCTCATTGGTTCTGGTGCAAGGAGGGAATAACAAAACCAGTTAAGCATAGGAATTTATCAAGAAGAGACCCAAAATGTATGATAATAGAGGGAAAGAGGGAAGGGAGAGGAGCTTTACATGAGATCTGTTCTTGTCAATCTTGGTTCGAAGAAGAAATAACATACTACTTTAAGTATAAAAATCTATCATATCCTACAGGTAGTAGGAGGGGGGAAGGGTTACAAAAGGGGGGGAGTGGTTAGAAGGGAGGGAAGAAGTGAGGAAGAAGGGGAGGAAAATGGAGGGGGCCTGATAAGAAGGGAATACTAAGGGAGGTGGTGATCAAAAGGAAAACTTTTAAGGAAGGGAAGGGAAAGGGGAAGAAAAAATAAAAGCATAAACAGGGGAGGCAATGGGATGGAAGGAAAGAGACAAATAGTAATCATAACTCTGAATGCCAATGGCATGAACTCTACCATAAAACAGAGGTAGATAGCAGAATGAAATAAAAACCATAATCCTACAATATGCTATTTACAAGAAACACATCTAAAACAGAGGGATATACACAGGGTAAAGGGAAAAGACTGGTGTAAAATACATCATGCCTCAGCTAAAGTAAAAAAAAAAGAAGGGGTAACAATCCTTATCTCAGATAAAGCAAAAGCAAAAAATGATCTAATTAAAAGAGATAAGGAAAGAAACTATATCTTGCTAAAAGGTACCATCGAGAATGAAGCAATATCATTATTTAACATATATGTACCAAGTAGTATAGCATCCAGATTCCTAGAGGAGAAGGTAACAGAATTAGAGGAAGAAATAGATAGCAAAACTATGAGTGGGGGAACCTTAATCTCTCCCTCTCTGAATTTGATAACTCCAACCTCAAAATAAACAAGAAAGAAGTTGAAGAGGTGAATAGAATTTTAGAGAGGGTAGGTATGATAGATCTCTGGAGAAAACTGAATGGGGATAAAAAGTAATATACCTTTTTCTCAGCAGTACATGGCACATACACAAAAATCGACCATATACTAGCACATAAAAACCTCAGAATTCAGTGCAGAAAGGCAGAAATATTAAATGCATCATTCTCAGATCATGATGCAATAAAAATCATATGCAATAAAGGGCCAATAAAAGACAAACTAAAATCTAATTAGAGACTAAACAATTTAATCCTAAAGAATGAGTGGGTCAAATAAGAAATCATAGAAACAATCAGTAACTTCATTCAAGAGAATGACAATAATGAGACAACATACCAAAATTTGTGGGATACAGCAAAGGCAGTTCTTAGGGAAAGCAATAAGTGAACATTTCCTTAATATAATCATAGCTAGTATTGAAATTTTCTATATCAAGAAATTTTAAGGGCCAAGTCAAGGATTCAAGTGTAGTTCAGGCATGAACCTGGTTGGAGTATTCTAATGTTCACCTCCAAACAACTTTAAAATAACTTCTCAAATCATCTTTTGAAGCAAATGACCCAACGAAAGGTTAGAGGGATACTTTTTTTTCCAACTTAAATAAATTAGGAAATTGGTAGGAGAGTTGTGTGACACCAGAATCTGGTTGAGATGGGCACATGGCAGCAATACTAATATTGGGGCTTAGAAGCAGAAGCAATGATTCCAGCAGCAACAGCAAGAACTCTCAGACAGAGATAGTAAGAAGGTCAGACAAGAGGTCACACAGGCACAGGGTGCAGCTGGCCCTGATTAGCAACTCTATTGTTCAAACATTGTTCTGGATCACAGTTATAAGGCACAGAGGAGCACTTGTAGTCAGTTACAACACAGCAGGGGCTCTGGTCACAGTTCCAAGGCAGAATGAGCACTAGAGCTGTGGTTACAGGAGACCAGGGAACCAAAGGAGGGCTGGTGCTTGCAACTGCAGAGGAACAATAGCCCTCTCAGAGTAAAGACAAGAGCACAGACAAGAATAGTAGTGACTACACCTCTCACAGGTCTTCCTAGCATTCCTGACAAAAAGATCAGAGCTGAACAGTCTCAAAAGAATCATCAAAATGTGAACAGACAGGTTTCAGATAATGTCATCAAAACTTTCTATAGTCATATAAAAAGTTCTAAATCAACATTGATCAGATAAATGTGAAATAAATCAAATCTGAGGCAACACCTCATACCTAAAAGATTGGCTAATGTGACAGAAAAGCAAAATGACAAATGTTGGATGAGATGTGGGAAAATCGGGACAGTAATGCACTGTTGGTGGAGTTGTGGACTGACCCAACCATTCTGGATAGGAATTCTGAACTATATCCCAGAGGTTATAAAACTGTGCATATCCTTTGACCCAGCAACAGCACTACTACTAGCACTACTAAGTCTATATACCAAAGAGATTTTTTAATGGAAAAAGGACACAAATGTACAAAAAATATTTATAGCAGTTCTTTTTGTGGTAGCAAAGAATTAGAAATTGAGGGAATGCTTATCAATTAATGAATAGTTAAAGAAGTTGTGATATATGATTGTGATGGAATACTACTATGATATAAGAAATGATGAGCAGAATACTTTCAGAAAAACCTAGAAAGACTTAAATGAACTGATGAAGAATGAAGTGAGCAGAACCAGGAGAATACAGTACACAGTAAAAGAAATATTTTACAATGATCAACTATGAATGACTTAGTTGTTCTCAGAAATACAAAGATTCAAGACAATTCCAAAGGACTTATGAAGAAAAATGCTATCTGCCTCCAGAGAAAGAAATAATTGATTCTGGATGCAGACCAAAGTATTCTATTTTTTACTTAATTTTTGTGGGAGGTTTTGGTAATTTTTTCACTACCCTACTAATGTAAAAATGTGCTTACAACTGCACATGTATATCCTATATCAAATTGCTTGCCATCTTAGGAAAGGAGTGGTGAAAGAGAGGAAAAGAATTTGAAAGTCAATTTTTCTTTTTAAAAAGTCAAAATTGTTTTACATGTAACTTCAAGAAAACACATTAAAAAAGATAAGAGTGGTACAGGAAAAACGGGGGGATGAGAGTTATACATTATAATTATTAAGGAAAAATAAAAGTTTGGCAAAAGATTCACAAAAATTCAATAAAGAAAAGAACAACTTAAAAAGTAAAATAGGCCAAATGAAAAAAGGAGGCACAAAAATTCACCAAAGAAAAGAATTTTAAAAGCAGAATTGGGTACAAAGAAACAGAGGTACAAAAATTCACTGAAGAAAAGAACTTAAAGATTAAAATTAGCCCAATGGGAAAAGAGCTACAAAAGCTCACTGAAATATAAAATAATTCCTTGAAAATTATAATTGGGAAAGTGGAAACTAATGACTCTACAAGACATCAAGAAACAATAAAACAAAGTCAAAATGTTTTTAAAAAAAGAAAATATGATATATCTCATTGGATAGACAATTTACCTAGAAAACAGAGGTAAGAGAGATAATTGAAATGTTATTGAACTACTTAAAATCCAGGATTAAAAAAATTAACCTAGACATTATATTTCAAAAAATTATACAGAAAAACTACCCTGATATCTTAGATAAAATAGGTAAAATAGGAATTGAAAGAATCCAGCAATCAACTCTTGAAAGAGATACCAAAATGAAAATTCCCAGGAATACTTTAGCCAAACTCCAGAGAATTCTCAGATAAAGGAGGAAATAGTGCAAGCAATCAGATAGAAGCAATCCAAATATCTCTGAGGAACACTAAATATAACACAAAAATTAGGATTTGCCACCTTAAAGAAATGGAGGGATTGGAATATAATATTCTTAAAGACAAATAAGCAGAAGCCTAATGAAGAATACCCTGTCCAGAAGAATTGAGTATGATCCTTCAAGGCAAAAAGTGGGTATATTTTAAAAAAATTTTTGGTCTTTATTAATTTGTTTACTTTTAGTTTACAAGATTCAATTCTATAATTCCTTGAGTTTCAAATTTTCTCCCACCTCCTCCCAAGGCAGCATACAATCAAGTATAGGATCTGTAAATGCTTTCACATTAGATATTAATAAGGTTATAAAGAAGGATTGTTATCCAATGGAATGAACAATGGGAAAGAGGAGATGAAACCAAACAAGAAAAAGACAGAGGGCAGGTAGTTTGCTTCAATATACATTCAAACTTTGTTCTTTCTAGTTCTTTTTCTGAATGTATACATGTCTCTCCATGATGAGTCTTTTGGAGTTGACTAATAACTGTGTATTGCTGAGAAGAGTCCAGTCTATGTTTTGTCTAATTGTGTACAAATTACTCCTGATTCTGCTCTTCTCACTCAGCATCAGTTTGTATATGCTTCTCCAGGTAAATATGAAGTCCATCTGCTCCTCATTTCTTATAGCACAATAGTATTCCATTACATTCATATATCACAACTTGTTTAGCCACTCCGAAATTCATGGGCATCCCCTTAATTTCCAATTATTAGTGACCACAAATAGAGCTGCTATAAATAATTTTGTACATATGAGTCTTCCTCCCACTTCTATGATCTCTTTGAGATACAAACCTAGAAGTGGTATTGCTGTGTCAAAGGGTATGAAGTTACTTATAACCCTCTGGGCAAAGTTCCAGATTGCTCTCCAGAATGGTTGAATCAGTTCACAACTCCACCAACAATGCATTAGTGTTCCAATTTTTCTACATCCTCTCCAGCATTTGTCATTTTCCTGTTTTTCCAATCTGACTGGTGAGATGTGGTACCTCTGAGTTGTTTTGATTTGCATTTCTCTAATCAATAGTGATTTAGAGCATTTTTTCATATGCTTATAGATATATTTAATTTCTTCCTCTGAAAGCTGCCTGTTCATATCCTTTGACCATTTATCAACTGGAGAATGACTTGTATTCTTATAGATTTGACTCAATTCTCTGTATATTTTAGAAATGAGGCCTTTATCAGAGACATTGGTTGTAAAAATTCTTTCCCAGTGTCCTATTTCCCTCTTGATCTTGGTTATATTGGCTTTGTTTGTACAGAAGCTTTTCAATTTCATGTAATCGAAATTATCCATTTTGCATTTTATACTGCTCTCTAATTCTTTTTTGGTCATGAAATCTTCCCCTCTCCATAAATCTGACAGGTAAACTATTCCTTGCTTTCCCAGATTGCTTACAGTATCAGCTTTTATACCTAGATCATGCACCCATTTAGACTTGATTTTGGTATACGGTGCTAGATAATGGTCTATGCCCAATTTCTGCCATACTATATTTCAGTTTCCCCAGCAGTATTTGTCAAATAGTGAGATCTTATCTCCAAAACTGGGGTCTTTGAGTTTATCAAATAGTAGATTATTATAGTCATTGACTACTGAGTCTTGTGCACCCAATGTATTCTATTGATCCACTGGTCTATTCCTCAGCCAGTACAAAGTAATTTTGATGACTGCTGCTATATAATACAGATTAAAATCTGGTATGGGTAGGCCAACTTCCCTACCATTTCTTTTCTTTAATTCCTGTGATATTCTAGACCTTTTGTTATTCCAAATGAATTTTTTTACTATTTTTTATAGTTCCATAAAGTAATTTTTTTGTAAATTGATTGGTATGGTACTAAATATGTAATTTAATTTAGGTAAAATTGTCATTTTTATTATATTAACTTGACCTGGCCATGAGCAATTAATGTTTTTCCAGTTATTTACATCTGATTTTATTTGTGTGAAAAGTGTTTTGTAGTTGTGTTCATATAGGCCCTGGGTTTGTTTTGGTAGGTAGATTCCCAAATATTTTATAATGTCTACAATAACTTTAAATGCGATTTCTCTTTCTATCTCTTGCTGTTGGATTTCATTAGAAATATATTAGAATGGTGAGGATTTGTGTGGGTTTATTTTATATCCTGCAACTTTGCCCAATTCATTTATTGTCTCAAGTAGTTTTTTACTTGATTCTCTAGGATTCTCTAAGTATATCATCATATCATCTGCAAAGAGTGATAACTCGGTCTCTTCTTTGCCTAATTTGATTCCTTTGATTTCTTTTTTTCTCTAATTGCTACTGCTAACATTTTTAGTACTAGATTGAGTAAGAAGGGTGATAGTGGACACCCTTGTTTCACCCCTGATCTTATGGGAAATGTTTCTAAGTTATCCCCATTACATATAATACTTGCTGATGTCTTTAAATAGATGCTACCTATTATTTTAAGGAAGGCTCCATTTATTCCTATACTTTCTAGTGTTTTTAATAGGAATGGAAAAAATTGGATATTTAATGAAATGGAGGACTTTCAAGCATTCCTGATGAAAAGACCAGTGTTGAAGAGAAAATCTGATTTTCAAATACAACACTTAAGAGAAGCATAGATAGTTAAACAGGAAAAGAAAATGTAAAGGGATTAAATGAAAAGGTAAATATAAGACGCTTAACAAAATTAAACACTTTACATTCCTATAGGGAAATATAATACATGTAATGCTGAAGAACTCTATCATTATTAGTAAAGTAAGAAGGAATCTACATAAAAAGAGGGTTTGAGTATGAGTCAGTTATGTGGAGATGATCTTCAAAAAATGAAAGGGTAAGAAAGAGGGATGCACTGTAAAATGAGGGGAGGAAGGCAGAATAGGGTAAAATTTTCTCACATTAAAGAGATATGCAAGGAACAACTTTTGTAGGGGAGGAGAAAATGACTGAGAGTGGCAGGCAATGCTTGAATTCCACTCTCATTAGAATTGTCTCAAAGAGAGAGAGTATATATGCATACTTAGTTGGATACAGAAATCAATGTTACCCAGTAGTAGAAAAGGAGGGAAATGTGATAAGACATATGGGAGTGTATGATAAAATGAAGGCTTAAGAAAGGTAGTTGTCAGAAGTAAAATGGACTTTTGAGGAGGAAAAGGATAAAAAGAGAGAGAAACATAAATAGAAGTAGGATGGAGGGAAAAACATAGTCAGTAACCATGACTGTACTTGTGAATGAGATGAGCTTCCCCTTAAAATGAAAGTAGATAGCATACTGGATTATATACCAAAATCCAAAAATTTGATGTTTACAAAAGACATACTTGAAATATAAAGATGAACAGAGAATTAAAATAGAGAGGTAGAGGAAAATCTCTTACGCTTTAGCTGAGTTAAAAACAACAACAACAACACACACATAGGCAGGGGTTGTGATCATGATCTCAAATGACAACAAAAATAGACCTAATTTAAAGAGATAGTCAGGGAAACTATATTTTGGTAAAAGATACCATAGACATCAAAATAATGTCCAAAAATTTTATAATAAGTTTCTCTGATAAAGGCCCCATTTCTCAAATATATAGGGAACTGAGAAAAATTTAGGAATAAAAAAGATATTCAGTCTCTCATTAATAAATGGTCAAAGAATATGCACAGGAAGTTTTCAGAAGAAGAAATCAGTTATTTTTAGTCATATAAAAATGTTCTAAATCACTATTGACTAAAGAAATGCAAATTAGAACAACATTGAGTTATCTCTTAACACCTATTAGAAATAGCAAATGCTGGAAGAGATGAGAGAAAAGAGGTACACTAATAAATTGTTGCTGTAGTTGTGAATCATTATAGAGAAAAATATGGAACTAAATTTATACCCAAAGGGTATACAATTATGCATACCCTTCAACCCAGCAATACCACTACTAGATCTGTACTCCAAAGAGATCAAACAAAAAGGGAAAGAAGATATACATATATTTTCATAGTAACTCTTGCATTGGCAAGGAACTGGAAATGGATGGGAGCATTTATATGGAATTAGGGAATAGCTGAATAATTGGAGGTATGAGCATGATGGAGTACTGTTGCACTATAAGAAATAATGAGAAAAAAATATTTTTTTCATTTGAGTCAGTCTGTTTTTTTAAGGTGTTGTTTTCCTCAGTCAGGCTGTTGACCCTCATTTCATACTTTTCCTGCATCCTTCTCATTTCTCTTTCTAATTTTTCCTCCACTTCTCTTATTTGATTTTTAAAGTCCTTCTTAAGGTCCTCTATGGCCTGCAACCCACTCATGTTTTCCCTGGGGCTTTTGGAGCAGGACTTCTGACCTCACAGTCCTTTTCCCGCTCTATGCCCCCAAAATAGGAGTCTAGGGTTGCATTTTTCTGTTTCCTTTGCCTTGGCATGTTGCCACTTAATTACTTGACTTTTGGGCTTGTTGCCACACTATGGCTTTAAGGCCAGATAGAGGAATTTTCGTCCCGAACGTGTGGGGGGCAACTTCCGTTTCTGGCAAGCTGTAAACCCACCCACAACTTCCACCCTAGATCACAATCCAGATCCAGGGAGGTTAAAGCAAGAGCGATTACCCCCCAAGACTGATCGCTGGATCTCCCACAAATTTGTAGGCTGGGAGCCGGAAATGCCTATGAAAACTACAAAATGGCATTTGTCCTCAGCGGCTTCTAGCCCCCAGGGGAGGGAGCTGACGCATTCCCCAAATACAGGTCCCAAAGTCCATAGGACACTAACCTCTTACTTTGTCCTAGGCAAGTCTATGTTGATAATTCTGGGGTCGCCACAGTTCCTGGTGTTCTGGGGTTCCTCCAGCCGGCTGCTGGCCCTGCCGCCCTGGGGCTAAAACCTCGGCTCACGTGGACCTGGCCTCGGCTCCTGCGCTCTGCGCTCTGCGCTCTGTGCGTTGCCGGCTCCCAGACCGCTGCGCTGGTCCTTCCTGCAGGGTGCTGGGCTGTCCTCAGCGGGAGGTTAGCTTCTCTGTGTCGTTCTGTGGGTGTTGGGGCTCCAGAAGTTTTTCAGAGTCCTTTTTTACATAGTTTGTGGAGAATCTGGGGGCAGAGAGGCTTGGACGAGCTGTTTCTACTACGCCATCTTGGCTCCGCCCAAAAATATTTTTTTCAAAAGAAATAATGAGAGGTGTGGAAAAAGGCAGGGACTTACCTGAGCCCTCCCCTAAATCCATCCAAAGACCTTTAAATAATTCCCTAAAGCAAATCCTGGAGAGGCACAAAAGGGGAGGGTGAAACAATATTTTAGCTCAAGATGAGTTAAAAGTTTGGCAGTGGAGGTCTGCTGCATTGACGTGAAAGTGGGGCACAGTCCAGGGCAGACAATACTAGTGCAAAACAGGCCCCAGAAAACCAAAAGCAGGCCATGAGAGTGAATGAATCAGCAATTGCAGTTGCTGCTTCTATTGCCCTCAGTCCACAGACAGTAACAAGGTCAAATAACTGGTTATAAGATTACAGGGGTCTCGTTGCTGGCACTGGGGGTAAGACTCTGTTGTTTTCCCCATATTCAGATCTAGGTTGCAGTCCTTGGTGGCAGTCGTAGGACAAGGAGAAGTAGTAGCACAACATAGCTTGTGGCTGCAGTGGAGCAGGAACCCTCATCATAGCTCCAAAGGAGAAAAAAAAGTGCTTGTAGTATTTCACAGACCAGAGTACAGGCCAGGAGAATAATAACCACACCTGTCCTTAGATCATACCACCTTGGAAAAACTGAAAACTTGCAGGTCCCTAGAAGTATCTCTGTAAACAATTGTACAAACACTTCAAGATTGGGACAGTGTGTCTTCTACCCTGGAAGAGAGACCCACTTTAGTAAAGAGTTAAAAGTCAAGAAATAGGTTGGGAAAATGAACAAACAACAGAAAAAATCTGACCATAGAAAGTTACGATGGTAACAAGAAAGGTCAAAATACATACTCAGAAGAAGACAATAAAGTAAAAATGCTTACATCTAAAGCCCCCAAGAAAAATATGAATTGGTCATAAGCCATGGGAATACAAGCTCAAAAAGGATTTTGAAAATCAAGTAAGAGAGGTAGAGGGAAAATTGGGAAGAGAAAAAAGTGACACAAGGAAATCATTTTTTTAAAAAGTCAAAAACTTGGTAAAGGAGGCACAAAAAATACTGAAGAAAATAACACCTTACAAAACAAAAAGAAGCCAAATTGTAAAAGAAGTACAAAAATCCAATGGGGAGAAAATGACTTAAGATTTGGTCAAATGGCAAAAGAGGTGAAAAAATCATTGAAGAACAGAACTCATTATAAAACAGATTTGGTCAAATGGAAAAGGGAGTATCATACCTCAGTGAAGAAGATACTTGCATAAATATTAGAATTGAGCAAGTAAAACCTAATGACTGTATGAAACAATAAAAGACAAACAAAGAATAAAGAAATAAAAGAAAATGTGAAATATCTGATTAGAAAAAACAACTGACAAGAATCAAGATGGCAGAGTAAACAATAAGTCACTTTCACTCTCCCTTATTGACTTCTGAAAACTCATAAAAATATCTCCCCAGGGAAACCCTGGAAGAGCTGAGTCAGCAGAAAGACAGGGTAAAGAAGTATGGTTGCTAGGGAAAGGCTGGGAGATTAACAGGGAATGCCCCTCTTGCTTTGGTGGAAGGAGAACCATACAGGTCAGGAGGCATCCCAGCAAGCCAGCAGCAAAACCCACTTAAGCAAATTAGCAGGAGATTCTGAGCTCCAGGGTGGTGGATCAGGTAAGCACCAACACCAAGATCCCCCCTCCCCAAAGTACCTTGGCACAGGCAGGAACAGATAGAGTCTACTTTTGAAAACCACCATGTGAACCAGCAGGTGGGTGTCCCCTGGAAGCCAAACCTCCCCAATGTTTCAGCAGAAACTCCAAGAAGCACAGCTCTAGGCAAGTAGGCATTCTTCAGCAGTCAAATTTTCCTGTGCCCCAGAGCAGCCCATGTGAGCAGACATCATCCTGTGTCCAGATCACACCCCAAACCCAAGAGCCTCAGTGTTGCTTACCCCAACTCAGGACCAGGTAAGCTGCCAGATGCCTACAGCCTCCACCTGCCAGCTCATGAGACCCACCACACAAAACCAGTGACCAGATTCCTAGTCCTTAGAAAAAGAAGGTTGGATTAGTGAACCCTGTGCTCCAGCAGAAGAGCACAATTGTTAAAGCCAGGAAATAGGCAAACATCATGAGAAAAAGCAGAAACAGACAATAACCATTGATCCTTTCTATGGGGACATGGAAGATCAAAGCATACTATCAAAAGAAGACAACATTATCAATATAGCCATATCTGAACCTCAGAGGGGAATATGAAGTAGTCTCACACCCAGAGAGCTTTCTTAGGAGAGCTCAAGAAGGATTTTAAAAGTCAAATAAGAGAGTTAGAAGAAAAACTGGGGAAAGAAATGAGAGGTATGCAAGAGAGAGTCAATAGCTTTGAAAAGGAAGGACAAAAATTGATTATAGAAAACAAGTCCTTAAAAAATATAAATAGCCAAATAGGGAAAAATACATTGAAGAAAAAAGCTCCTTAAAAAGCAGAACTGGAGGAGAAAAAAAGTAAAATTGGTCGAATGGCACAAAAATTCAATGAAGAGAAAAACTCCTAAAAAACTAAAATGGGCCAAATGGAAAGGGAGGTACAAAAGCTAATTGAAGAAGCAATTCATTAAAAACTAGAACTGGGGGGTAGAGCCAAGATGGTGGAGTACAAACAGCGCATCCAAGCCACTCTGCCCCCAGATTTCCTCCAAACTATGTAAAAGGGGACTCTGAACAACTTCTGGAGCCCCAGCACCCACAGAATGACACAGAGAAGCTAACCTCTTGCTGAGGACAGCCCAGCACTCCTGCAGGAAGGACCAGAGCAGTGGTCTGGGAGCCAGCTACAGGAGTCGAGCACAGGTCTGGTCAGCCTGAGTCATGGTTTTAGCTCCAGGGTGGCAGGGCCAGCAACCAGCTGGAGAGACCCCAGAACACCAGCAGCTGTGGTGATCCCAAAATTATCAACATAGGCATGCCTAGGACAAAGTGAGAGGTTAGTGCCCTATGGTCTTTGGGACCAGTATTTGGGGAATGTGTCGGCTTCCTTCCCTGGGAGCTAGAAGCTGCTGAGGAGACACGCCATTTTGTAGTTTTCAGAGGCAGCTCCAGCTCCTGGCCTGTGAACTGTAGGGAGATCCAGCGATCAGTCATGGGGGGTAATCACTGTTGCTTTAATTTCCCTGGATCTGGATTGTGATCTGGGGTGGAGGTCATGGGTGGGTTTCCAGCTTGCCAGAAACGGAAGTTGTCCCCCACACGATTCTGATGAAAATTCCCCTGTCTGGCAGCATAGCCATAGTGTGGCAACAAGCCCAAAAGTCAAGTAATTAAGTAGCAACATGCCAAGGCAAAGGAAACAAATTAAACAGAAAAATGCAACCTTAGACTCCTACTTTGGGGGCAAGGAGGGTCGAAGCATGGAGTGGGAAGAGGACTGTGAGGTCAGAAGTGCTGCTCCAAAAGCCCCAGGGGAAAACATTAGTGGGTTGCAGGCCACAGAGGACCTTAGGAAGGACTTTAAAAATCAAATAAGAGAAGTGGAGGAAAAATTGGGATGAGAAATGAGAAGGATGCAGGAAAAGTATGAAATGAGGGTCAACAGCCTGACTGAGGAAAACAACACCTTAAAAATAGACTAACTCAAATGGCAAAAGAGGCTCCAAAAGGCAATGAGGAGAAGAATGCCTTAAAAAGCCGAATTTGCCAGATGGAAAAAGAATCTCAAAAGCTCACTGAGGAGATTCATTCCTTCAGAGTTAGGCTGGAGCAAATGGAAGCTAATGACTTTATGAGAAATCAAGATGCTGTTAAGCAGATCCAAACAAATGAAAGATTAGAAGGCAATGTGAAATATCTCATGGGAAAAACCACTGACCTGGAAAATAGATCCAGGAGAGACAATTTAAAAATTATTGGACTACCTGAAAGCCATGATCAAAGAAAGAACCTAGAAATCACCCTTCAAGAAATTCTCAAGGAAAACTGCCCTGATGTTTTAGATCCAGAGGGCAAAATAGAGGTTGAAAGAATCCACCAATCACCTCCTGAAAAAGATCCCAAAAAGAAAACTCCAAGGAATATTATAGCCAGGTTCCATAATCCCCAGATCAAGGAGAAAATACTACAAGCAGCCAGGAAGAAACAATTTCAATATTGTGGAAACCCAATCAGAATAGCACAGGACCTGGCAGCTTCTACACTGAGGGATCAAAGGGCATGGAATATGATATTCCAGAGGGCAAAAGAGCTGGGAATGAACCCAAGGGTCACCTACCCAGCAAAACTGAGTATTTTGTTTCAGGGGAAAATATGGTCATTCAGTGGAATAGAGGACTTTCAAGCACTCTTGAGGAAAAAAACAGAATTGAATAGAAAATTTGACATCCAGACACAAGAAGCAGGAGATGCCTGAGAAGAAAGAAGCAAGAAGTTAAGAATTCCCTTGAATTAGTGCCAGATGTGCTGGAAGAATGAAGAAGGTTATTAAGAGTAATGTCAGAGGGACCCTGGTGTGCACAGATGTGTTGGGACACTGACTGTCATTAAACAATCATGGTTGGCTTCTAAATACTGGTAGCAAGATGATTTCTTATGTGTAAATCTCTTAAAGTACATTATGGATAGATGAAAAAGGCCAGTTATCATACACTTAAATAATAAACAGCACTCAAAAATTAAAAACTAGAACTGGGCAAGTGGAGGCTAATGACTCTATGAGATATCAAAATCCATCAAAAAATCAAAAGAATGAAAAAATACAAGAAAATATAAAATATTTCAGTGGAAAAACAACTGACCTTAAAAGCAGACCCAGGAAAGGTAATTTAAGAATTATGGGTCTACCTGAGAACCATGAAGAGAAAAAGAGTCTGGACAGTAGCTTTCAAGAAATCATCAAGGAAAATTGCTCTGATGTCCTAGAACCAGAGGGTAAAACATTCATCAAAAGAATCCATCAATCGCCTCCTGAAAGAGATTCCAAATTAAAAATGCTAAGGAATATTGTAGCCAAATTCCAGAGTTATCAGTTGAAGAAGAAATTACTGCAAGCAGCCAGAAACAATTCAAATATAATGGAACCACAGTCAAGATTATGCAAGACCTTGCAACTTCTTCATTAAAAGATCAGAGGGCTTGGAATAAGATATTCTGTAAGGCAAAGGATCTTGAATTACAACCAAATGAAATTGAGCATAATTTTTCAGGGTAGGAGATGGACATTCAATGATATAGGGGACTCCCAAACTTTCCTCATGAAAAAGCCAGAAATGTTATTCAATTATAACTGGAAATTGAGAGTATTCCTGTCAATTAAAGAATTACTGAATAAATTGTGGTATATGAATGTAATGTGACACTATTGTGCTGTAAGAAACGACGAGAAAGCAGACTTCAGAAAAACCTTGAAAAACTTATATGAACTGACGCTAAGTAAAGTGAGCAGAACTAGGAGAATATTTTATATAGCAACAGCACCATTGTGTGGTGATTAACTTTGATAGACTTAGGTCTTCTCAACAATGCAAGGATCTAAGACAATCCCAAAAGACTCACTATGAAAAGTGCTATCCACATTCAGAGAAGGAACTACAGAGTCTGAATGCAGATCAAAGTATAATATTTTTTATTTTTTGAATTTGTCTTGTTTTGTTTCTTATTTTGCATGATTCTTCCCATAGGCCCTAATTTTTTCTTTACCACATTAATAATATGAAAATAAAAAAAGAAAAACAACTGACCTGGAACATAGATCCATGAGAGATAATTTAAAACTTGTTGGATTTCCTAAAAGCCATGATCCAAAAAAAGAAAAAATAACAGCTTAGACATATTTCAAGAAATTATCAGGGAAAACTGCCCCAATATCCTAGAATCAGAGACTAAAATAGAAATTGAAAGACTCTGCTGATTATGTCCTGAATGAGAAAACAAAATGAAAATGCCAGTGAATATTACAACAAAATTCCAGAGCTCCTAGTATAAGGAGAAAATATTGCAAACAGCCAGGAAGAAACAATTCAAGTATCATAGAGTCATAGTCATAATAATGGAAGATTTAGAAGCTTCTACATGAAAGGAACAGAGAGCTTGGAATATGATACTCTAGAGGGCAAGTATGCTAGGATTACAACCCACCCAGCAAAAAAAGAGTATGATGCTTCAAGGGAGAAAATAGATATTGAGTGAAAAAGAGGACTTTTAAGCATTCCTGAAGAAAAGTTCAGAGTTGAATAGAAAATATGATTTCTAAATACAAGACTCAAGGAAGCACAAAAAGATAAACAGGAAAGGGAAATAATAAGGGACTTAGTAAGATTAAACTTCTTATGCTGCTACATGGGAAGATGCTACTTGTAACTCGTAAGAATGTTTTTTCATTATTAGGGCAGTTTGAAGGAGTATATTTGGACATAGGGCACAGGTGTGAGTTGAATATGATGGAATGATATCTTCAAAATAAAATTAAGGGGTAAGAAAGAAGAATGTACTGGAAGAAAGGCAAAGAGAGAAGTAAAATTTGGTAAATTATCTCCTATAAAAGAGGACAGAAAGAGCTACTACACTGGAAGGGGAAATGGGGAACATGGCTGGGAACATGTGAGCCTTACTCCCTTCAGAATTTTCTCAAAGAGAAAATAACATACACACACAATCAGGTATAAAAATCTATCTTACCCTACAGGAAAGTAGGAAGGAATGGAGATAAGTGAAAGAAATGGGGAGTGCTCAAAGAGAGGAAGGTGGATTGAGGAAGACAATTGTCAGAAGCAAAAGACCTTTGACGAGGGCCAGGGTGAAAGGAGAGAGCGAATAGACTAAATGGGGGGAGGGGTGAAGATGGATGGAAACACAGCAATCATAACTGTGAAAAAATGTTGAAGCAAGTTTCTCTGACAAAGGCTTCATTTCTTAAATATATAGTGAAATGAGACATGTTTATAAAAATAAGAGGCATTCCCCAATTGACAAATGATCAACAAATATGAACAAGTTTCTAATCAAGTAATCAAAGCCATCTATAGCCTTGTGAAAATAAAATGCTCTAACTCACTGTTGATTGGAGAAATGCAACTTAAAATACAACTGAGATACTACCTCACACATATTATTTTGGCTAATAGGACAGAAAAGAATAACGATAAATCTTGGAGGTTATTAGCAAAAATTGAGTTACTAATATACCATTGGCAGTGTTGTGAACTGATTCAAACATTATGCAGAGCTATTTAGAACTATGACTAAATATTTATAGCAGCTCTTTTCTGGTGGCAAATAACTGAAAATTGAAAGGAGGTCCATCAATTGTGGAATAGCTAGACAATTAGTGGTTTAGGCTTGTGATGGAGAACTATTATGATATGAGAAATTATTGGCTAGAAGCTCTCAGAAGAACCTAGAAGGACTTATCTGAATTTATGCAAAGTGAAATGTGTAGAACCAGGAGAACATTGTATACAGTAACAGCAAGATTGTAAGTTAATAATATGAAAACTGTGAATTACTTAGCTATTTTAATCAATACAATGATCCAAGACAACTCTGAAGGACTTATCATGAAAAAATCTATCTGTTCCCAGAGAAAGAACTGATGGAATCTGAGTATAGAATGAAGTATCTCTTTTTAAAAAATGTTCTTCATTTTTCTTGGGTTTATATTTTTATCTATGTTTTCTTTTACAACATGACTAACATGGAAATATGTTTTTCATGATTACATTTGTATAACCTAAAAAAATCAGAATTGAGTTCAAATGTCCATTGATCAACTTTGGAAACATATGTTTACATTAAAAACAAAAATAATTTTCTTATATCCCTATAAAAATTGTTGTGGTTGCATAGTGAAATTCAGTGAAATTAATATGGAAGGAAACTGGTTCAATAAAAAGGAATTCAGTTGTTCTTCCTATCAAAGATAGTGCCAAAACCCTAATGTCCTAACCCTTTTTTTCACAATTCTAATTATCCATAAACAATGAAACATAACAAAAGTTTTGCACTGAGATGCGTTTCAAAATATAGGAGCAGCTCATTTATCAGAATGCTGCCACACTCAAGTCTGAGTTTCAATTTAAGTAAATTATGTTTACTTTAGCAATATTTGATTAGATCTATCTAAAATACACTTTACATTTTAATTAAATAAAAAGAAATACTTGGGGAGGCCATTTCAGGAAAAAAAATCAATATGAACTAATGTAAAGTGAAGTGAGAACAGGGAGATTATTATGCACAGTAACAGTAATGTTGAAATGATCCAAGAAAATTTCAAAGGACTCAGAATGTAAAAAAAAAAAAAAAAAACACCTACCTCCAGAGAGAAGACTGATGAACTCTCAGTACAAATTCAAGTATCATTTTCTCACTTTATATTTTGCCTTTTAAAAAAATATAGTGAAAACAGAAATATATTTTGTTTGATTTAATGTGTGTAATTAATATCATTTTGCTTCATTCTCTGTGGGTGGAAGAGGGATAGAAATTGGAAGGTAAATCATAAAAAGACAGAAATGATTTTATATGTATATACATATACATATAAATATATATGTATATACATATACATATAAATATATATGTATATGTATATACATATACATATATAAAAAAAGAAATTCTAGCTCTAGAAATTTTACAAGAAAAAATCGTGAAAAAAATACATAGGCAAATAAAAGTATTTCTTTAAGTTTAACAAAACACATTACACATATTATCTTATTTGCTTCAGAAAACAACCCTTTGAAATAGGTGCTATTATTATCCTTGTTTTATAGAGGAAGAAACTGAGATTGAGAAAGCATGTCTTATTGATGGTCAGATACAAAGTAAGTCTGTAAGGGAGGATTTGAACTCAAGTCATCCTCATTTAAGTTGGTGGCTTCAAATCCCTACCCATTCAGCATCACCTCTTTGAATCTGGGAACAATCCTTATGTGGAATTGATAAACACTAAAGTTCTTTCTAATATGACCAGAGATAAAATAAAGGTTTTCTTTGTCACCATTATTATCCGATATTACTTTAAACATTTCTAGCTTTAGTAATAGGAAAAGAAAAATATTGAGAAAAAATATAGGCAGAAAACAAAGAAATGTGACAAAAATAAATTTTAAACAATAACTTCAAGTAAGTATTAGGATATCAAATATGAGGCTTTAAGATACTACTAAAAATATCAACAGAAAAATTAAAAAATATCTTACATAATGCATAAATTTCTGGGAGTCCTCTTGCTAATATATACATAAGCTCATATAAAATTCTTCAGAAATAAAGGAGCAAAAAGAAAAATACTAATTTCTTTAGGTTAACTTAAATATAATGAAAATATAAAGTGGAAATTATTTTATAGAGTTTGTATCATACCAATTAAATGATCAAAGAATTATTTTGTAAAACAATGTAAATGTTTTAAATTATCTGGAGAAATAAACGGTCAAGAATCTCAAGAGAGATCATGGGAAAAAAACGTTAAAAATGAAGAAAGTTTAATAATGCCACTTCTCAAATTTATGTGCAGTGGTTTTCACTAAAACAATTAATATTGACTAATTTTTTTAAGATGAAACAATGGAATGAATTAGTTAAGCAAATCCCTCCAAGTAAGCATAGGGATATTTTGTTTCATAAACCCCAGAATTTAAACTGAGGTAAGTAATCCCTATTTGACTAAAAACAAACAAAAATAAAAAGAAACCACAATAATAACAACAACAACAATAATAACATCAAAATCAGACATACCTATGTAAAATCAAGCAGAAATTAGGTTTAGACATATAACTTGTCCCATATACCATAATAAACTAGAAATAGATAGATGCATTAACTAAAACATGAGGCCATCTTAAACAAAATAGACAACAAATGATATAGATTTTTTCATATTATGGAATACAGACAATAGCTACCTCAAAAAAATGATAGAAGCTACTATACAAGATAAAGTGAACAATTTTCATTGCATAGAATTAATGTTTTTTTTTTTTTCGAGTAAAACAAATTACATATTCATGAAAAGGAAAACAACTCATTGGGAAAAGGCATATAATAATGATCTAATATCTAAGATAATAAATAACATATATATCTGAGAAGGGACATTCCCCAATGGGTAAATGGTCCAAGTCTATTAAAAATTAGCCCTCAAATGAATAAACACAAACTATTAAAAACATATAAAATGCTCAAAATCATTAACCAAACAAAGCAAATTAAACAAAAAAAAAAACCCTTTGCCTTTCCTTCTCCATAACTATATTATACCTATTTACCTTCTCAATACCTTCTTATACCTACCTATAGAATTTGCCAAGATGATCACAAGGAAAATAAAAATTATTGCAGAGGTTTATATACTCTTTTTGGCTATGCAATTTGGTTAAGCCATATATGGGAAAAACATGTTAGAACTCTGCTTCTGAAGACATCAAACTGTGTATCCTCTCTGTTCCAGTGTTCCTTTTGGATATATATGTCAAGTATATCAGACAGAGAAAAAGAACCAGATATGTAAGAATATTTAGCACCATTTTGTAGTAGCAAGAACTAGAAATGACAGGTGTGTCAATCAGCTGGCATCTGACTGAACTATTATGATGTTTTAATATAGTAGAATACTATTGTACGATAATAAAATGATTAATATGATTATAATAATCATGGGAAGAATCATAGAAAGTTATTAAGATTGAAAAGAGCAGGACAATAAAACCAATTTATATGATTACAACAAAAATCGGGATAAAAACAACTTTGTAAAAACCTAGAACTCTGAACAAAATAATTGTAAAGCCACACAAGAGCAACTTTCCAGAAGACTGCTACTGTAAATAGCCTTTAAGTTTCTGATTACACAGTAAAGTGAACACTCTATTTTTTCCATAACAAATCAGAGTAAAACATTCACAGATAATCAAGGTACAGCATTCACAATGTTACAGCTTATCACAGAAAATCAAAATATAGCATTCACAATGACTTATCACTAAAATGGCCACATAGTTTTCATCAAAGTGGTCACAGTAGTTTTCAACAAAGTACAATCATTTAGTAACTCAGGCATTCAATCATCCTTAAGGATGTTTTCCTCCTTAAGGGCCACAAAATACAATAGTCAAAGTTCTCCACTCATGGGGTGCACTAAGTTATAAATCAGTCACTATTCAATCATCATTACCTACTCAGTAACTTCTTAAAGGGTAGTGGAAAATACATAGGTCATCCACCCCTAGGTCATAGTAAATCATAATCTTCTTAGTACACAGTATCCAAGTCTTCTTTCAGCTTGACTCAAGGCTGGCTCTCAGCTTCCATAGTTCCTTTTCCATGGTCCCAGCTCCAACTGTCACCTGGATTCAAAAGCAGGCAGCTCTCAATTCTTTGTCCAGCTTCTTGTCCAGTTCTTTGTTCCATATCGAAGTTCACAGTGTCCAGTCCACCTCAAGTCCTTCACAGTTCCTGTTTCTGGGAAGACAAAATTTTACAGAGCCACAATTATATTCATACACATTGCCGGCACCATCACCAATTCACTATCTGCCTAGGAAATCAGCTCAGACCCACCAACAAGGTCTGAGAACTCAATACAAGTCATCAACATAGAAATCAACAAAGATGCACAAACAAGGTCCATGAGGTCAGCACAAATCATCAATAAAGTCCCAGGACCTCCAAAAACACTCCTCCAGGACTTCTGTACACATACAACCAGAAAATCCTTTTTCAGGGCTTTCCAGTAAGGTCCCAAGGCTTCTGCACAAAGTATCACAAACAAACATCAACACAGAGCAGACAATGCTGGGATAACACAAGTTTTCTCCTTCTGGACTCTGCCACCAGAAGAGTCTTCTTCTCAATTCCTGCTATCTCTAGCCCTGGGGCTCTCCTTATATAGTCATTAGCTCCTCCCCAGGAGTTCACAAGTTGTGGAGTTCACACATTCTATTTCTTAACAAATTGAAACAAGGTATTAATTCAATAGATGACACAAGGTGTGAATCACTTCTATGCTTGCCATTACAATAATGACTTTAAAAGTCAATTAATCAAATGTACCTCCTATCTTTTGAGCAAGAGATAATAGACCTTAGATACAGAATAAGAGGTGCTTTTACAGTCATGGCCAGTGTGTTAATTTGTCTTGATAATCTATACATATTTATTGCAGGGGATAGTGAGGGGATGGGAATGATAGCTTAGAGAATAATGTTAGATGCAGGAAAAAAATATTATCAATATTTTTTTCAGTTAAAGAAAAAAGCAAAAAGTAAAGAATGGGCCAAATAGAAAATTTTCTCTTTACTCTATATTAAAATTTTGTTTTATACACATACATATGCTACATAATAAATATTAATTCTGTAAGTTCTACTAATAATTATCTACATATATATGTATATATATATTAACATGGATATGTGCATACTCACAATACATATATAAAATTTTATGCCCTTTTTTCATAATACTTTGCCTGGAAATCTCCTTTGAACTTATCAAACTGTCTTTGATCTTTTGCCCATTGTATTGCAAGCTATTTGAGGGCAACACTAATATTGCATTTAATTTTTATCTGCAGTAGCTAGGACCACCAGGTAAGTTTAAATGAAGTGAATGCATCAGGTAAGTCCCTATATAAGAGTTATCTTCTGGATTTTGACCTTCTTTACTTGTCCCTTTTCATTAGTTCATTTCAGGCAAACTCAATCACATCAGCAAAAGGTCTGTTATGCATAGGTGATGAAGCTTAGACTTAGTCACTAGATAGTAAGCAGCAAAGTGTCTACAGAACATTGTCCCTAGATTAGTAGGATGAGTCTCATGATCCTCTCTCTTTAAAATAATAATAATAATAATAAAATGAAATTAATTCTGTGGTGGCACAATGAGATATGTCATGATAGGCTGAAATTTATATTGAATGCTAAACATTTTATTTGCAAATTTGGAGGTTTTGTTTGGTCTCTGGTGCATACAAAGAAAAGCCCAGTTTACATGTGAGTTATTGCAAAAATGTTTAGGCACAGTTATGTTTTATGAAGGAGGCCTCTGAGCCCTTGTGTAGGGGTTAGAGCAAGGACAGACAGTTTTTCATGACGAAGGTATTAAGGTATCCATTATAACCTCCTGACCATCAAATTACTCACTGTTTGTCATACCATTCTAAATTTACATGGTACCAGGGCCTTAAATGTCAGAATTCCCGTTATAACTTAGACTCTAGTGTCTTTAATTAATGCTTCATGTTCATGTTATGGTTATTTAGAATTTGCTGAAATCCCCAGAGCCATAAATTTCTTTTACAGGTCTTTGCGGTATGAACTTTAACAAAACAGCTATAAAGGGGTAATAGGCAAGGACAGTATATCACACAAAAGCAGAGGTAAGAAGGGAGAAAGGAGGGAATATTTTGCAAACAGATTAAAAGGTTTTGTCTTTGTCAAGGGGTTTGGGAGAAGAACAAATTGGACATAAAAGCTCAGGCAAGAACGTATCCTTTGTGCGTTGTAATGAGGTGTCAGTTGCCTGCCACACAGAATTGGCTAAATTTAATTCAATTCAGTTCAGTGAAAATACATCAAATACCTACTATGTGCTCTGTAATCTTTTGCTTTTATGTAGGACATAGAAAATATAATGATCTCTGCCCTCTGGGAGCTTTTAGTCTAGTCAGGATATACTTGTAAACAAGAAATGTATTATAATACTGGACAAAATACGTATCGTTAGGCATTGCCATGTGGCTATAAATTATAAGTTTGTATTGTCTCTCAACAAAGAGAGAGATAAGTGTGCATCAGAATTGTCAGTTGTGAAGGACATCTTCAGGAAGAAGGGGACTTAAGATAGAACTTTAAGCAAAGAAAAGATATAGATAGGCTAGGAGACAGAGGATAGAGAAATCTATAGGTGGGGAACTACAAAAGGAAATACTGAGAGGTAGGAGCATTTAAGGGACAACAACCAAAAAAAAAAAATCCTGATTTTATTGGGATAAAAAATACAAGTTGGGGAGTAATGGAAGATAAAATTGGAAGAGGAAGCACAATGCTTTGGAAAGAATAATGGACTTGGAACCAGGACTTTAGTTGAAATCTCAGCTTTTCTACTTAATATTTAACTTTGGGCAAGTTCTCTGTGCCTCAGTTTATTCCTCAGTAAAAGGTGTAGAATTTGATGGCCTCTGAAATCCCTTTTAACTCAAAATCACTGAAGTTAAAGTAAGGTTTACTGGGTTGTAATTACAGAGAGCATTGAATGACAATATGCATCTTGGGCTTGATTTAAAAACTACTAAGAAACTACAATAAGCTCTTGAGCAAGAGCATGATATAATGAATATGGAATTTTAAGAAGATCAACTTTCAAAGGAGCTGAGGCTTCTTCTATAGTAATGTTAGAGGAATGGGTAAAAATAGGCTCAGAAGGTACTAAAAATTCTACACATTTTAAACAACCAATAAATATTAATTTAATTAGTAGTGCTCTAAATGTCAAATAACACCCTACTAGAGGAACTGAAATATATCCGGATTGAATATATGTGCATACATATGTATGTGTGCATATATACACACATATACGAATATATAATCTCTGTGTTATATATGGAACACAGATAAATATTTTTTACTTAAAACAAATTAAAATTCACACATTTTCCTTGGAGAAATTAAAAAAGGAGTTGTCAGAGTTGGTTTCATCATATGCCCAATGGCAACCGGAAATATTTCATGAGACATAATCATTCTAGAATGCAGTATCCACAAAGGCCATAAACAAAAGAACTACTGTGAAGATTATTATAATTTATGTTTCAACATGGGTTACACAGAATTAAAGAATAGTAGAAGAGGGGCAGCTAAGTGGAGCAGGAAATTCAGCCTCAGACACTTGACACAATTACTAATCCTGTGACTTTGGGCAAGTCTCTTAACTCCAATTGCCCCCCAAAAAGCAAAAAAAAATAGTAGAAGAAATACATTAATAAGACAAAACCAAGTCAAGAGTTTTTGCTTTCCAGATGTGGCCAAAGGGACTGGAAACTGCCTTAATTAGAAAATATTTTGATCTCCTTCCCAAGCAAAGAGATATGATAACTAAGTGCCAATTTAGAAAACAAGTTTGTTCACAAAACAGCAGAATGTGGAAGATTAGAAGTGGTGCTATAGTCTGCAGAAAAAGGTTAATTTAAGAATTATCTCAAAAGTTTTGACCATCAATGGTAATAGGGCTACCACATTCAGAATATAATGCTACAGTCCCATATTTAGTCTAAGAGGAAGTAGAAATGGCATTAAAAATATGGATAAAGCTGTTTATTAAAAGACAGTATTTGGAGAAGTAATTATTATGAAGTCACAGTGGTGTGAAGAACAACACATAAACATGTTAAAAATAAAAATGAATAAAAAAAAATTCATGGCAAGCAGGATAAGGCCCAGAATTTTTTTATAAAAGGTTGAATGGTTTAGTTGGTGGGAGGAGTAGAGGGTGGAAGAGGTTTTAGTCTACAAAATGTAGGTCTAGAAGATTGTTTTCTTCTTAGAAAAAGTCTAGAAATTTTTTTAACAGGTCAACAAAAATTTTATTAAGCTCTTATTTTGTGCCAAGCCCATATGCTGACCACTGGAGATACAAAGAAAGACAAAAACAGTCCCTGTCCTTGAGGAGCTCACTTGTTTTTTTTACAAATAGTATTTTATTTTTTTTTCAAATGCTTTATTAGCTTCTGGTTTACATCATTCATTTCTGCCAGATTTTGAGTTACAAATTTTCTCCCCATTTTCCCCTACCCACATCCCCAAAATAGTGGTCCCACAAGATATCCCCTCCACCAAGCTGCTCTCTCCCATATCTTCCCCTACACCCCCTTTGACTTTTCCAGTAAGGCATGGTGGATCTCTATGCCCCAGTAGCTGTATATCTTATTTCCCAATTACATGTAAAATAGTATTAATAATAGTATATATATATATATATATATATATATATATATATATATATAAACATTTAGTTTTAAAACTTTGAATTCCAGATTCATTCCCTTTCTCCGTTGTCACCCACACTTACTGGGAAGAGAAGCAATTCAATATAGGTTATACATGTGTAGGTAATGTAAAACATTACCATAGCAGATATATTATAAAAGTTTGATTATATCTCCCTCCCTCCTATCCCACCTCCCACTTGTTCTATTCTCTACTTTGACCCTGTCCCTTTTCAAAAGTGGGTGCTTCCAATTTACCTCCCCCCCAGCCTGCCCTCCCCTCCATCATCCCCCCTCTCATCCATTTCCCCCCTACTCTCCTGTAGGGTGACATACCCTATTTAGTGTGTATATCATTCCCTCCCTGAGCCAAATTCAATGATTATAAGGTTGACCCATTCCCTTTGGCCTTCCTGTTCTTCCCCTCCATTATAACCATTTTCCCTTGCCTCTTTTATATGAGATAGTTTACCCCATTTTGTCTCTCCCCATCTCCTATCATTATATTCCTCTCTCACCTCTTAATTTCACCTTTTAAGTATCATCCCTTCCTACTAAATTGGTCCTGTGCCCTCTATCTATGTATACCTGTCAACATATATGCAAACATTAACATATGTATTCATACACTCTTCTATTCCCTTCAACTATTTCCATATTGAGAAAAGTTTCATCAGTAATAATTATTGTTTTTCCATGTAAGAATATAAATAGTTCAATGTTGATAAGTTACTTATGATTTCTTTTCCCTGTTTACCTTCTCATGATTCTCTTGCTTCTTGTATGAATGTCAAATTTTCTATTCAACTCTGGTTTTTCCTTCAAGATTACTTGGAAGTCCTCTATTTCACTGAATGACCATATTTTCCTCTGAAACATGGTACTCAGTTTTGCTGGATAGGTGATTCTTGGTTTTAATCCCAGCTCCTTTGACCTCCAGAATATCATATTCCAGGCCCTTCAATCCCTCATTGTTGAAACTGCCAGATCCTGTGGTATCCTGATTGTGTTTCCACAATATTCAAATTGTTTCTTCCTGGCTGCTTGTAATATCCTCTCCTTGATCTGGGAATTTTGGAACCTGGCTATAATATTCCTAGGAGTTTTCTTTTTGGGATCTTTTTCAGGAGGTGATTGGTGGATCCTTTCAACCTCTATTTTGCACTCTGATTCTAAAACATCAGGGCAATTTTCCTTGAGAATTTCTTGAAGGGTGATTTCTAGGTTCTTTCTTTGATTGTGGCTTTTGGGTAGTCCAATAATTTTTAAATTATCTCTCTTGGATCTATTTTCCAGGTAAGTGGTTTTTCCCATGAGATATTTCACATTGCATTCTATTCTTTCATTTGTTTGGATCTGTTTAACAGCACCTTGATTTCTCATAAAGTCACTAGCTTCCATTTGCTCCAGTCTAACTCTGAAGGAATGAATCTCCTCAGTGAGCTTTTGAGATTCTTTTTCCATCTGGCAAATTCGGCTTTTTAAGGCATTCTTCTCCTCATTGCCTTTTGGAGCCTCTTTTGCCATTTGAGTTAGTCTATTATTTAAGGTGTTATTTTCCTCAGTCAGGCTGTTGACTCTCATTTCATAGTTTTCTTGCATGGTTTTCATTTCTCTTCCCAATTTTCCTCCACTTCTCTTATCTGCTTCTTAAGGTCCTCTGTGGCCTATAACCAGCTTGTATTTTCTTTTGAAACTTTTGGTGCAGGAGTTCTGACTTCACTGTCTTCCTCTTGTTCCATGCTTTGATCCTTTTTGTCCCCAAAATAGGGGTCTAATATGGCCTTCTTCTGTTTGTTTTGCTTCCTTTGCCTGGTCATGTTGCCACTCAATTACTTGACTTTTGGGCTTTTTGCCACAGTAGGACTCTGCTTCTTTCCCAAATGCTGGGGTTTTCTCAGCTTCCAGATGTGTTAGTTGGGTGCCCTCTCTGAAGCCTCTACACACTCTGGCAAGCTGATCACACACCCCAGGACCTCCACCCTAGGCTGCAATGTAGGTACAAGAAGGTTAAAGCAAGAGCAATTACCCCCGAGACTGGTCGCCTATTCCCCCTACAGTCTGTAGGCCAGGAGCTGAAACTGCTGTGCAGATGTGGCTCCTCTACAGCTTCACGCTCCAGGGGCAAAGAAGCTTACTCACTCCCAACTAGTTGTCCCAAAGTCCATACGGCGCTGACCTTTCACTTTCTCCTTAGCATCTATGTGTTGATACTTCTGGGAACAGCCACAGCTGCTGGTGTACTGAAGTCCCTCCATTTGTCTGCTAGTCAGGCCCACCCTGGGGCTAAAACCTCTGGCTCATGCAGGGCTGGGGTCAGCTCCCAGAGTGCTGCACTGGTTGATTCCTGCTGGGCTGGCCTCATTGGGAGGTTAGCTTCTTTGTATCATTTTGTAGATTCTGTAGCTCCAAAGTTTGTTCAGAGTCTCCTTTGACATAAAATGGGGAAGGTGGGAACCAGAGCTGCACAGAAATCCTGTTTCTACTCTAACATCTTGACTCTGCCCCCACCCCCCACCAAATTATTTTTTTTAAGAGCCTATGATCATTTAGAAATTTACAGGCAGCATTGTTTCATCAATACTAGGTCATGACAAAGTACTTTCACTTCCTTATTACTCTTTCCTGAAAGTGTTAGTAGATTGGTAGATAGGATTATTTCAGCTGTATTATACACCTGGATTTCAGCAAGGTATTTTTCAGTGACTTTTTCTTGATGACAAGCTGAAGAAGTGAAGGCTAGCTGATTGTGCACTTAACTGAAATGATAATTGTTTGGTTAACCAGACAGAAAGTAGTTGTTAAAATGTCAGCCAAGAAGTAGGTAGCTAAAAAAGTGACCCAGCACCTATCTTTTTGTCCCTTTTATGTTAATATTTTCATGATAAAAAGCTTTTATTCAAAGTGTGGTTGAGAGGCTGCTGACTCATTGGATGATTGAAGTTTTTGTGGCTTAGGACATACTTTGAGCCAAGAATCCTGGAATCAGTTAGGCTATTTCTTTCCTTCTCAGGCATCTCTTACTTCTTGCATCTGGATGTCAAATTTTCTATTCAACTCTGTTTTTTTCCTCAAGAATGCTTGAAAGTCCTCTATTCCACTGAATGACCATATTTTCCCCTGAGACAAAATACTCAGTTTTGCTGGGTAGGTGACCCTTGGGTTCATTCCCAGCTCTTTTGCCCTCTGGAATATCATATTCCATGACCTTCAATCCCTCAGTGTAGAAGCTGCCAGGTCCTGGGCTATTCTGATTGTGTTTCCACAATATTGAAATTGTTTCTTCCTGGCTGCTTGGAGTATTTTCTCCTTGATCTGGGATTCTGGAACCTGGCTATAATATTCCTGGGAGTTTTCTTTTGGGGATCTTTTTCAGGAGGTGATCTGTGGATTCTTTCAACCTCTATTTTGCCCTCTGGATCTAAAACATCAGGGCAGTTTTCCTTGAGAATTTCTTGAAGGGTGATTTCTAGGTTTTTTCTTTGATCATGGCTTTCAGGTGGTCCAATAATTTTTAAATTGTCTCTCCTGGATCTATTTTCCAGGTCAGTGGTTTTTCCCATGAGATATTTCACATTGCCTTTAATCTTTCATTTGTTTGGATCTGCTTAACAGCATCTTGATTTCTCATAAAGTCATTAGCTTCCATTTGCTCCAGTCTAACTCTGAAAGAATGAATCTCCTCAGTGAGCTTTTGAGATTCTTTTTCCATCTGGCAAATTCGACTTTTAAGGCATTCTTCTCCTCATTGCCCTTTTGGGCCTCCTTTGCCATTTGAGTTAGTCTATTTTTAAGGTGTTGTTTTCCTCAGTCAAGCTGTTGACCCTCATTTCATACTTTTCCTGCATCCTTCTCATTTCTCTTTCTAATTTTTCCTCCACTTCTCTTATTTGATTTTTAAAGTCCTTCTTAAGGTCCTCTATGGCCTGCAACCCGCTCATGTTTTCCCCTGGGGCTTTGGAGCAGGACTTCTGACCTCACAGTCCTTTTCCTGCTCTATGCCCCCAAAATAGGAGTCTAGGGTTGCATTTTCTGTTTCCTTTGCCTTGGCATGTTGCCACTTAATTGCTTGACTTTTGGGCTTGTTGCCACACTATGGCTTTAAGGCCAGCTAGAGGAATTTTCGTCCCCGAACGTGTGGGGGGCAACTTCCGTTTCTGGCAAGCTGTAAACCCACCCACAACTTCCACCCTAGATCACAATCCAGATCCAGGGAGGTTAAAGCAAGAGCGATTACCCCCCAAGACTGATCGCTGGATCTCCCCATGATTTGTAGGCTGGGAGCCGGAAATGCCTCTGAAAACTACAAAATGGCATGTCTCCTCAGTGGCTTCTAGCCCCCAGGGGAGGGAACTGACGCATTCCCCAAATACAGGTCCCAAAGTCCATAGGACACTAACCTCTTACTTTGTCCTAGGCATGTCTATGTTGATAATTCTTGAGTCGCCACAGCTCCTGGTGTTCTGGGGTTCCTCCAGCTGGCTGCTGGCCCTGCCGCCCTGGGGCTAAAACCTTGGCTCACGTGGACCTGGGCTCGGCTCGGCTCCTGCGCTCTACGCTCTGCGCGCTGCTGGCTCCCAGACCGCTGAGCTGGTCCTTCCTGCAGGGCTGCTGGGCTGTCCTCAGCGGGAGGTTAGCTTCTCTGTGTCATTCTGTGGGTGCTGGGGCTCCAGAAGTTGTTCAGATTCCTTTTTTACATAGTTTGTGGGGAATCTGGGGGCAGAGAGGCTTGGACGAGCTGTTTCTACTCTGCCATCTTGGCTCCGCCCTCTCAATAGACCTATGTTAATATTTTCATCAGTGATTTAGAAAAAGACATAAATGGCATATTGATTAAATTTGCAGCCATCATAATACTGGGAGGGATAGCTAAAACTCTCAATAATATAGTTAGGAACATGTGCCTAATCAACTATATAGGATTAAATTAAATACAAATAAATAAAAAGTATTCATTTGCAAATAAATTTTGATTAGCACCCAACAAATGATATATTCCATCCAGCTTCATGTCCTTTGACAACTTGATAAGCATACAATTTATTTCTTAATCCAAATCATTGATAAAGTGCTTCCCCATTACTTCGGGAATGAAGTCCTAATGACATACTTTAACATTCAAGGCCTTCCAGAACTTTTCCCCCTCTATTATTCCAATGTTATTTCCTCTGATTCTTTTGCAGAAACCTTCCTCAACTTAGCTCAAAGTTTTCTATTCTATGTGTGTGCTCAGTTCTTCTCTGATAATGAGTCCTAAAATGTCTCCTCAATCACCAGTGATTTTTCTAAGTCCTATAATTTTTTTCAGGATCTCAGATAAGTCTTATCTTCTCTTAAATGCCTCCCTAGACTGTTTCACCCATCAGGGGTCCCTATTCCTCTGATTCACATATCATCTCTTATCTTCCTTCTTTGTTTAACATGTAGACTTGAATGGCATTTATCCTAATTGTGACATTGCCCTGTCTCCTCAGATAAATTAGAAGCTCCTTGAAGATTGAGATCATGTCATATTTCCCTGTATCCTCCATGTCTATCACAATTATTTGAAAAAAAGGAGATGTGTAATACATTTATGTTGATGGTAGCAAAATATTCTTGTTTCTCTGTGACCTTTAAGGTCACTACAATGAATGAATTTTCAGTTACCAAGAAAGACAGAGTTTAAAAAGATAGAGATTTTATTTGCTATAAGAAAAGCATTCCTCACTTTGGAGTAAGAAGTAGAGATGCAAACAATGACTATATAAGGCCAGTCAAACAAAACTAAGTGAGTCCTATAATCCATAAGTGGTATGTAGCTATATTTGGCATGACAGTTATAAATGGATTGAGGACAATAGCAGTGGTAAACTCTATAAACAACTTCAGTGTTAACTGGCCATATTCAGAAGTGACTTCAGTGAACAGCAATGAAAGAACATTTAGAATTAGTGACTATTTATAGTTATGAATATGCTGCATAAAGCTCATATTTTAAATCATGTTGTTAATTTTATCAATACATTCCAAAGCACATTTCTTGAACTGGACTATATTTTATATTGACTCATGTAGATTGTATCTTACACATAGTTCTCTATCTGACCAAAATGGGAATACAAGTTATTATATCCTTGGCCTCACTAAGCATTTAATAATTTGTGGAACCAAAAACTGCAACTCTTTTCTAAATTACATGTCTAATTTGTAAAGGATAGAGAAACCATTGTCTTGAACAATTTCATTTATGTAATTTTAAGAATTATTTCATAGTTTTTAAATACAAAGTCATAAATAAATATATATATAGTAGAAATTTTAAAATGTGGCTATATATGCACTTATAAACATATGTATATGTATGCATGTATACACATACATGTATGTATACATGCACATATATTTATCATTATCTATAATGCTATATTTGAAAATGATACAATAGAAAAAACGATTTATAAGTTTAAAGACCTGAAGGAAAATTCTACTTAGAAAGCAATATATTGTTATTCCATTTCATTTTCATGCTTAAATGACCACTATGCCTTTGATAAAAGAAAGGAAACAGAAATTAGATTTCAGTTACTTTTGAGAAAAGTGTGAAGTTATTATCTGTGGGATCTTCTGGGGGAAAAAATAAAGGCTTAATAAATTCCCAGGCTAACTGTATAGACATAAGATGTCTGGAATATTGGATACTAAAAATTTCTGACTTTCTTCCTTTGTTTACAATAATATATGTTGAATTTCACTCCAAAATAGCAGATGAAAAAAGTAGTTGTTATTGTTTTCTGAAAATAGTGTAATATTACATGAAGGTGGTCATTTCACCCAAAAGAGAACTTTGTGACTGAATAATAGGCTTATTGACTATCATACTTCTCTTTGAATCCAATGTCAACCCTGGCATGTCTTCACAGTCTAAAGTGTCCATTAGCATTCTGACTATAAGTTTCACTTGTAACTGATTGACTTGTTATCCCTCCTTAAAGGAGTGGGAATAGAGAGTTACTTGAAATAATCCTGGTTCCAATCACACTCCCAGAGAGAGCAAGTCTGCTGCTTAGGAGCAGAATCTGGTATAAAGATGAACTTAATCTGGTCCTTTAAAAATTTGCTAAACAGATCTCTTTATAGGTGCAATGAACTAGAAGCTAAGGAGATGACTATCTCTTGGGGAATGGCTGAATGGATTACGATAAATGAATGTAATGGGATAATATTGTGATGCAAGAAATGACTACTTGTGTGAAACTGAACAAGACACAACACTCTATACATCAAATATTCTTCATCTGTAGAACGAAGGTGGAAGAAAGAGGTGTATGAAAAGAAATTGCTCTACATCAGGGATTATTAACATGTGACCCTTGAACTTGCTTTATTATCATTCTGACAGCTGTATTTCAAAATAGTTGATTTCCTTTATAAGCATACATATTTTATTTTAGGCATTTAAAATCATGATTCCAAGGAGGATTCAAAAGGTTTTACCAGATTGCCAAAGGGGTCTAGGACACACACAAAAAAGCATAAGAACTCCTAAAACAGATGATGTTTAAGGTCCTTTCTAGCTTTAAATCCAAAGAACACAATATATTATTTCTCTTTGAAGGATGCTGTCAGCATTTTCTTTGCAGTTTCTGGTTCTTTTAAGGCATTGTTTGGGTATTCAGATTATAAGAAATCACTTTTGCTATTTAAAAATATTTTTAAACTGTTACATAGAATATATACACATATATGATACATATGTACAAACATTATTTCAGTGTAATTTTACACACCAAACACACTCACACATGAATGTATATATATGTATATATATATGTATATACATATATATATTTCTCTGCTAAACTAATGGGGGAGGTTCTTAACATATTAAAATAATATTTACACATCTATAGTTTAAGAACAAAAATGATTCGCTAATACATTGGGGTATTTTCAAATGGTGAAATCATTTTTGTTGTTTTTATAGGAACATCTGCTTTAGACAGAATATTTGCTTAAATATATTCGCTGAATGCATATTTCAAATTTTCCTTCCAAAAAGACTAGGAGATATGTGTAAGACAATGGCTTTTGCTCTCTATTCCCTCGTGTTATTCAATATGTAAAGTTCAAGTATCACAGAAAAAAATGACCTATTTTAAATGCACAAGACTTAGTGTGTGTAGGGGGAAGAAGCAAATGAAACTGGCTCTTTATTGCAGATTATACAGTATAATGCAATATCGTGGATCCGCCTTTTCAGGATGAAATCTCTACCTGTAACCTCACTCTTAAAAATGAATGAAGTATCCCTAATTCAGTTGTCCTTCTCAGACATATGAATTTATTAAACTGTTCTGCCAAGAATATGTGCAAGCTTTTCAGACAAATCTTTTAAGTATAGTTGTGTCTATATGATGCCAAAACATATGGATGAGAGGCAATAACAACAACAAAAAAGCATGTAAAAAATTCACAAACGTTTGAATTTTTCTAAACAAACAGATCCTTGATTTCAGATGGAATGAACACTAGACAGCTGGTTGGATTTTCAACTTTTCATTCAAATATTAGACAGCATATAGACATAATCTGTGTCTCAACAGAGGCAGCACCCAATATGACTACACAGGATATTCTGAGGACTCCATATTTTAAAAGAAAATGAATTAAAAAGTAAAAGAAAGAATACATAAATCATGAGAGAAGAAATTATTTCACCTTTGTTCTGCACATTTAGTGCACATTTAGCAAAGTATCTGAGTATTTTAAAGAACTTGATGAATGATTGATTTGTTAGTTCCAAAAGTATAATTCATACATAACACTAGTTTATTTACTTAACACTTACTGAGAACTTTTAAAATAGTGTTAAGAAGACAGAATCAACAAAGAGCTGAGATTTGTAAAAAAAAAAAAATGAAAGGCTCCAAAAGATGGATTTTTAAAGTGCTTTTTTAGCACTTCAATTTAGTTCTTATTGCAACAGATCTCATCATTCCTTCCCAAAGCTCAGATAACAATCTTTATGTGTTTTTTCTTTTTAGACAATCCTTATTCCATTGTTTCTGTAAATGCTGCATAGAAATCTATACAATTCACTAAAGTCTTTCTTTGTTTTTCTTTTTTTAGTATTTCATATGATACTCTATCCATGTGTTATTCTACACTCTTTCTACACTTCCATGCCCATCCAACCTCCTCTCTCTCTCTCTCTCTCTCTCTCTCTCTCTCTCTTTTCTCTCTCCCCCTTATATAAGCACACACATGTGTGTATATATACATATATGTGTGTGTGTATATATACATATATATACATATATACATATATACATATACATATATAACATAATGACATATATTACACCATGCTTCATTCACAAGTCATCATTGGTAGAAGGTTGCAATCTAATTAAACTCATGACACTTTTTTCTATTGTGATTTTTTTCTGATCATATTAGTTCATGATGCACAACTAAATAGTATCACTGGGAGAATATAGTTGTTTATAGAGATAGATTTTTTGCCCCACAAAAATTAGAACAACTAAAATTGCTATACAAATTCTCTAATATAATTTGGCCTGATATTTTGTCATAAAATTCTGAACTAAATTCATTATGTATTTGCATTTCTTTTTTGAGTCATATTTAATAAATTGTTTATATCAATGCTTTATTCAAGCAAAGAGAGAACCTATAGTTTTCTAGGAATTCGAAATAATCAGAACTTGTCATTTACAAACAGGAAACTTGTAGAACATACCACTTCTGGGAAAACTATTTAGACTTTGTGCAGTAAATTTTCCATGACAACAGAAATCATCTTTAATGACTATCTTATCCATATTATTGTTGATGATATTTATTTGCCTGATGTGGAAAATCAAAAGCTAATTAAATAAAATTATCTTTGTGATTATGTCTATCATGAAATCTTACATATTTATCCTCTATGTCTGAGGCATCTTATTGGAGGAATATCTTAAAATCATAGTGTCATTCTTTTGAGTCACATGATTTTTATCACCAGCCAAAAGCAAAGAGAATTGGAGCTCTAAGTCAATTGAATGACTGTGGAAACATGGTTTCAATGGCCATAATCTGCAGTACAGCCTTCTGTGAAAGTTTTCTTCTTCAGTTCTCATGTTTTAATCAAGACTATTTTTATTACATGTATAGATCTTTCACATAGGTAGTGAACCATACAAAGACACAGAGATGAGAGGTGGACTGCCATAAAGAACAGAGAGAAGACCAATTTGGCTGACTCACACAGTGGGATTTGGAGTAATATACAATGAGTCTGGAAAGACAGATTGGAGTTAGGTTATATTAGGATTAAAAGTTAAATGGGAGTTAATATTTTATCTTTAGAAGTAACAGAAAGCTTTTGGGTTGGGTAGGGGCTTCACGTGGTCAGATCTGTGCTTAAATTACTTTGGCATCAGTGTGTATAGACTAGAATGTTAAGAAGTAGGGAAGGCAATTGATTAGAGAGTTAATGCCATATGTAGGCAAGAGGTGATAATGGTTTTAAGCAACCGTAGGGAGTAAAGAGAAATGATAGGATGTGAGAAATATTTCGGTCACAAAGGTAAGATTTTACAACTAATTGTAAATGATGCAAGAGAGCAAGGAAAGGGTGATAATGCAAGAAAACAAACCTGTGGTATTTGAAGGATGTTGGTACCTTCCTTCAAAATAAGACAAGGAAGAAGAAGGAAAAATTTGATGGTAAATGTATGGAGTTCAATTTTGAGTTTAAGATTTCTCCATGAGACATAGAATAAAATGTCCTACAGGCAACTGGGGATATAGGCTTGTAGTCAAGGGCACAGACTAGGACTGGATACATGGATCTGAGAGTCATTTGAGTAGAAATGACAGTTAATCCCATACAAGTAATGAGATTTCCAGGAGAATCAATCAATCAATTAATAAGTATTTATTACATGTTCATAATTAACAGGCATTGAGTTACATTTTGGGAATGCAAACAGATAAAAATGGACAGCTCCTTCTCTCAAGGAACTCACACTGATTGCAGTAAACAAAACAATTATATAGGTGTGGTTAGACCAGGGCCAAATATAAGAGAACAATTCCCCTCTTTCAGTAGATTTTTTTTTCAATTGAGAAATTTTAAAACAACATAGCTTTTCTGGCTGGTTTGTCACAGAGTTGAATTATTTTAAGTTTCTTTTCCAATAAAACTTTTAGTTCCTTTTTTTATATGGATTGTTGTCTAGTCATCTTTCTTCAGTCCTCCACTTAAGGAGTTGTCTTTATTTATTCATTCATTCATTTTACCATAAACATTTTATGCTTATTGACACAAGTTCTTTAGATTTATCCACGTTAATTTTGGTTAAATTAGATTCTACCTATCCTTTTATTTGGTTAATTTTTAAAAACTTAAATTAGTTAACCTTTTAAGTAACACCTCTCAGTTTTGTGTTACCAATTTATTGGATAATTATAACATTACACAGTTTTTCAAGTAATTACTAAACATGTTGATGGGAATATTGCAAAGGGAAGATTATAAAGGTAACCTACTATAGATCTTTCCCCAGTTTAACGCTGATTTATGATTACTCTTGTTCCATCATTTAAATTCTAAATCTTGCTAGCTTTTTTAGTCAATGTCTCCCTATTCTGTTCCTAAGTATATACAGTGGTACCAAATATAATATGAAGAATTAGATGTACCAAATACTTTATTGAAGTGCCCTAGCACTTTGTAAATTCATAGAAAGAAGGAAAAAGTAATTTCTGAAGGGAAAATATAGAAGTATTCTGAATAGAATATAGCATATGATATAAGATTTAAAGGTTGAGCAGAAATTCAAGAATTGAGAAAGGGAATAAAGAAAATTCAAGAAGTGAAGAATAGAACAAATGACAGTAGGTAAGAAATTGCAATTCATGTTCCTGGGACTGTTTAGCTGCTGCATGCAATATTTGGGGAGGAATAAGATGAGATAATTCTGGAAATCCGGATTAATGGCAGATTATAGGGAGTCTTTAATATTAAAGCATTTAAATTTTCTTAGTTGACAAGAGGGAGCTAGTAAAGATCTTTGAGCAGACATAACTTGACTAGATTTTTGTGTAGGAAAGATTAGTAGGACAGTGCTATGAAGTACCGATTGTAATAAAATCAAGAAATAAACACCCATTTGGAGATGATTTAGAATTAGAGAATTTATTACTTATTTACAATGTTTAAAGATAAATTGAAGTACTGAATAAAGAAGAACCTCAAAATCACAAAGTTCAGTGTTTAAGTCCTGACTTTGATTTATATTAGCTGTGAGATCCTGGTCAAGTAACATGATCTCTCAGTACCTCAGGTACCTCTATAAATTTCAGATCAGGTGATTCTCTACATTGGTAACAGGTATTGCCTCACAAGAATTTCCTATACCAGTGAAGTCACGTATCCAATTTTCTAAATAACAAAGTAGCAGTAAATGAAATTACAAATAGATAAGTGAATAAATGAATGAATGAGGAGAGAGACAGAGACAGAGAGACAGAGAGGCAGAGAGACAGAACTGAGACAGAGACAGACAGACAAAAAGACAAACAGGTAGACACCTGGAAGAGTGATCTGCCCAAGGCCCAACAGGTCACTCTTTGCAAAATAATAAGGTGGACACATATTAGAATGGTGATTGTAGGGAATATGAGAAAAAAAAGACAAGAGATTGATAGTTATATTGTATGAGACAGTTTGTAGTGTTAACAAAATAATAATAATAATAATATATTCAATTCCTTTTTTATCCCTACTGTCATTTCACAGAATTTTCCAGATGGGAAATGATACAACAAAAATTGTTAAGGAAGTACAAAAGCCTAGATAAAAGAGTGCTTAGATGCTCTAATTAAGTTCAAATTCTCTGGTCATGAGTGTAACCTAGAACTTAAGACTATTTGCATAAGATTTTAAATGATTGCTCAATGATGCCTATGTGAGGGGTGGCTTGACATGAGTTGAAGAGAAGAGACATATTTACTCTTCAGACTTTCAAATTCAATCAAGACCACATGTGATTTCAAGTTCTCTCCAAGGAAAGAGAGAGAAAGAGAGAGGACTGACTTTGGGAAGATTACAACATGTAGTGGAACTGACACTTCAATCATGTCTTTATCCCCAGTTTACCACACCAGAGACTTCAGAGAATTCCATCTTGGCTGTGATTGGCGACTTTCTTTTCTCTCGTGGTTGAGCTATTCACTCCCAGGAGGAAAGTTCATTCACTTTGTGTATTGCCTAGTACATTCTAATCTAGAGTTTTCTGATTTCTGTTTGTTGTTTGTTTGCATAAATAATTTTATTTATTATTGACTATGTGTGACAGTTTTGTCACATTGGCAATTGATGAGAAGGGAGTAAAGTATTCGGATATAACTCAGGACAGTCCTTGCCCATTATTAGGATAGTGAGAAGGAGGGGTGCTTGAACCTAGGAATTGTTTCCCCTAGGCTAAAAATATTTAGGGGTTGCATAGAATTCTAAACCTGTATCCCTTCTCTCTAAGAAAAACATATTGGGCAATCTTGTGGACATAATTTCCTGCTCTTCAATAGGTAGGAATCAACCCCCCCCCTTACAGAAGAATGAATGATGGACAATCTAGACATATCTCTCCTTGCCTCTCTATAAGCTTCATTTAGACAGACCTGTGTGGACACATAACCCAAACGAGCAAAACAAATACAACCTATGAGAGGAATTATCTTCCAGGGTACTGAAAGAATGATAAATGTCACTATTTAAATAAATGAAAGATGTGACTGGAGCAATATAAATGCTATTTTTTAGGTATTATTGAGAACAGAAGATGTCCTGGAAGACTAGAGATAATCAAATGGTCTCCCAGTTTCCCTGACTAAATTCTGGAAATCTGTGCTTTAGGACAATCACTTTAATAACCATGTGGAAGACAGATTGTAGTGGGGAAATACTAAAGACAGGGTGATCAATTTGGAATCTGTTGTATTAATCCAGGTGAGAGGAGAAAAGGCTCTGAATTAGTATAATGGCTATGTGACTGAAGAGAAGGAGATTTATACAAAAACTATGGTAGGACTGAAAATGACAGGTTTTGGAAAATGATGGAAAGTGAGGAATCATGTATGACAACAAGGTTGACTATTTGGCTTTCAGGGAGGATGACTGTTCTATTGGCAGTAGTAAGGAAGTTTGAAAGAGGAGTACATTTGTGGAGAATAATGAGTTCTGTTTTAGATGTGTTTTGGACATCTATGGGACATCTCATTTCAAATGTCTAATAGACAGCTGGTGATGAAGAGCAATACTCAGAAGAAGGAATAGAGTTGTATATATAGATCAGGGAGTCATCTACATAGAGATACTATCTTCAACCATGGTAGCTAATGAGGTCACTGAGTGAGATACTATAGAGACAAAAGAGAAGAGGTCACAAGAAAGAGCTCTCTTTGCATTAGCTGTCCTATATTCCTATAATGCTCCCTTTTACACAGCTTCACTTCTCGGAATCTCTGACTTACTGCAAAGATTCAACTCAAATGCTTCCTCCCAGGCAGCCAAGTTCTCAACAATTGTGACAAGCATGACTTCTCACTCGGTTGCCAAATCTTGTCATTTCTATCTTGATTACACTACAATCTATCTTCCACATGTTTGTCAAAGTGATTGTATTACAACACAGATTTCCAGAATCTTCTGCCTTTCAACTCTGTCTACCTGTAGTTTCCCTCATTTAGCATCCCATTTCCCCACAACTGAAAAAGTTTCACTGCCAAACATAAGCTTAAACATTATTTTCCTATTGTTGTTTGACCCACTCTCCATTTTACCTTAAGGTGTATCCGTGAGACTTTTGCACAATATGTGCAACAAGGAAGAATCTATCATATCAGAAGAGAGTTCAGAAGTAGTAACACAAAAGATGTTATTGAACTCCCTAGATTTATCCTTGTTGGGACAGTCTACTCTTTCTCGGTACAAAATAAGCTGTCTAAAATGTCCTAGCCGCACTCAATATTCTGCCTTGCTTCTCCTCCCATCTGTTCTGCCCCTTCTCTGGAATCCCATGCTTCCCTTAATTGGGAAACCAAGGTAGAAACTGACAGTTTCCCAGTGAATTGGTTTCTTTCTGCCTGTGACCTCAGAGGTAGGAAATAAATCATATCTCCTTAAGAAAGACTACATCACTCCATATAAAATATCTGAATTTTTCTAGTCCTGGAGCTGTCTAACCTGACAAGAAGCATAACCAAAATGGAGTCCCAGCAACAATTTAGTGTGGATGTATGTTCAAGTCTGGGAAGGAGCACTATGAAAACTCTCTTCTGTTCCTGGGCTGAAGATCCTTGCGACTGAAACTTTCTAATAACATTCACAAGTGGGTCCCTTCCTGACCATTCCTAGCCCTAGTGTGTAGAACCAGTGGGCTTCACTAGCTCTGAAGGATTTATCTCATAGCAGCCTTAGCTTTGGAGAAATCAGCTACTGCCTCAACATGGGGAAGCAATAAGACCAGTACACTTGTTGTCCTTATTGCCCCTGCTTCCCACTTTGTAATGCTTTTGCGATCTCCAGTTAAGCCATGAGGCCTTCACTTAAACATTCCAAGTAAAAAGGCTTTTTGCTTTCAACATTGACTATCTGGTCTAATTCTTCTGTGAAATGCTTTAAGTCCCATTAGTAGAATGCAGCATCTGTTAAGATGACCCATTTTCCTTCCCAACTGTAGTAGCAATTATTTCCTATCAGAAATTTTGCAAGTGTGGGTTTGTTAAATCTTATTGAGGTCTAGCATTCCAGCCAGTTCAGTAATAACAGCGGGGGTAGACTTACTTTCTCCGGAGGACCCTTGTTACCACAAGACTCCTCACCCAAAAAAGAAAGAGGAGTTGTCCTAAACCACACCAAGTAGCAGGATTGTTTCTTTGAGCAGTGGCTATGAGAGATACTAACTTAGTAAGCAAACCAGCTGGTCTGCATGCAGCGTAAACTCAGCCAAGAACACAATGAACCATGCTGAGAATGGAACTGCTGAGGTGGGGACAGTCCAGAAGATTGCTTGACCCCAGGAAAGCAGAAGTCTTATCACCTGATATCCTCTAACTGGATTGAAGGTAGGCCTCTGCACAGCATCCTACCTGGAGATAAGAGCAGGGTTTTAACAGTACTGAAGGTATTGTTATGAGCACTGATGCATAAGAGCCAGAGACAAGGGAAAGAAAATAATGAAAAATGCTGATTAAGAGCTCAGAGTAAGGAATGGAACATTTGTGCTCAACAATATAATGTAATGCTCTGTTAATCTGTTTCTTGGCTGTCCTTACTTTGTAGTTTTTTTTAATACACTTTTGTTCTTCATTTAGTCCCTTGTAATAGTATTTCCTCCTTCTTCATCCCCTTTCTTATTTTGACACTGACTTTAAATTTGAATGGACACAATTCTCTGTAGGACTGATGGTGAAATATCAGGCCAGCCTAAGGCTAGCCAACGTATATTCCCTGTGCAAAATAACAGTTATTGAACTTGGGCACCATCTGATCCATCCCTCTCAGTGGATAAAACAAAGGATTTGGAGTCAGTACAACTGGGTTTGAATATTGATTTTTGTTATTACTCCCTGGGCCTCAATTTTCTTATCTCTAAAAGGGAGGGTGGGCTAGATGATTTCTTAAGTCTTTTTTGAACTCAAAATCCTACAATGCTGTAAGTTCTTCACGTTAAAGACAAATGTAGAGTTAGTGCAATTCCCATGATAATATAGGCACATATCCCATGAACTATTGATTATATTACATATGTAATTGAGGTAAAAAAAATTTCAAATGCTTAAATGGATTAGGCTGTTGTAGCTATGTAGTACTGGCCTGTGACAGTTCAAACACAATAGCTCCCTATGGCACAGTTTCTTGGTTATTTGTCATCGATGTTTTGAAATAGAGCTTCCTCTTCTCTCTCTGGGATGTGAGTCCAGGATAATAAGGAGTATTTGCTCCAGTTTTCAGCCATAACACTGTACAAACTACTTGAAGTCTTTCTGTTACAAATAGTTTTTGTTCCTTCTTTCTGATAGACACTTTGAATCAGCAAAAATATTTTGGAAACTTCACCTGAAATTCTATAATCTATTCCCAGGTTTATACAGGTTTCCTCTTCTCTTCCCACCACTAAGTCTTTGACTTTCACTTTATACTTTCTTTGTTCCAGATGATGGTGAAATTGTGTCTCAGTCACTTGTGGTATTTTCTGTTCATTGAAAAGTCAAATATCTAAGGCTTTAAAATGGAGTACTGATAAAAACACTCATTTTGTTTTGGGGCCATTCGAGTAATTTTCATGCTTTCATGCATAAAAGGTTTTTCATGCAAGGTTAGCAGATAGCACCTCCCAAAGACCATCTTAAGTTCCAGTAGGTTGTAAAGGTCATATAAACATATTTAGACTTTAAAGTTCATCTAATTCAAGACCATTTTCTCAAACACATGGAAACTCTGGCCCAGAAAGATTAGGTAACTTCACACCCTTACACAGGTAATAAGGAGCAGAGCCCAGACTTGAAACTGGGTGCTTTGTCTCCAAATCAAGACTCTTTCCCATGTAACCCTTTAAAGAAGGCAGTGGCAATGTTGATCCCTTTTCAATCTGATGATACAATCTACTGGAGCACTAGAGTCATAGTGGATTTCAGCTTCAAATCTCACTTCTGATATCTCTTACTGTCTTTCCTTATGCAAATCATTGAAACTCTCTGGCCCTCCCTTTCTTTATTTATAAAAGGAGGGGTTTGAAACAGATGTCCTCTAAAGGCCCTTCCAACTCTAATTGTAAGACGCTGTGATCTCATGAGCTCCAGCTTCCAGCCCTCTCTCTATTCCTGAATTCCTGATCTAATAGTCTACTCCTCTTAGAAAACTCAGAGGAAGCCAAAGGAAAGGAATTTGAACTGAGCAAAGAGCAATTATTTTATTTGCCTGCCACTGCAGGCAAATAAAGTTGTCACACCTGTTTGCCAAATCTAGCCTTCAAAATGTGAAGGGCCTGAAGCGGCAGAAGGCCCCAATCTGACGCTTTTCCCAATAGCAAGCTTTCGTTCAGCTCTTAAGTCTGCACACAGACCATATGGAGAGCCCCTAAAAAACCAAATTCTGTTGGCCACTGAGACCTCCTCCCCTTTCCGACAGCAGCACCCCTTCTGCAACCAAGAAATAAACAGGCATATACACACCCTGGGAACAGAATCCCCTTGCCCAGGCTCCACAAGAAGCTGCTGCCACTATCGGGTGGTGCAGATTTTAATCTCTGCTCAGAGCTGTTGATTTGATTTAGGAGAGCAGTTGTTAAGAGCAGAAGGAGCCGCTGGCACCAACTGCAGTCCCCTCAGCCAGGCATGCTTTCCAACTGTCCTGAATTTTGGAGGGGGTTGGGGCAGCGGGAGCGGGCTAGTAGAGTGCAGGAAGAAGGGAGCAAGGGAGCAGTGGTGGCGGCGGCAGCGAGCCTCCTGAAGAGTCAGGCTGTAGCTCACTCAGAGGAATTCCATTAAATGAACCCATCCGTCATGTTGCCTTTTATTGATGAGTGGCATTGCTTGGTGGCAGGTGACACAGCAGAACAAATAGCATCGGAGTCCCGGCTCCTGTTCCGCGGGCCCCCAAACAATGAGTCATTACTTATTACATCCATTATTAACTCAGCTCAGCCTCATTAGGCTTAGAAATTGAGGAGAGAAAAAATCAGAAGCTAAGTAACACCAAGCACCCACGCAGTGAGGGGGAAGAGAGTGGCGAGGGAGAGACAGTGAGCGAGTGCAGGGCAGTTAAAACCGGCAACTCAGCAATTGTGACATTTCCAAATCCTGAGGGTCATGGGTAGTTGATTGTATGTTTTCCCTTTTCTGACGTGATTGCATTGAGGACTACATTCTAAAGCAATGGGGCTGAGGAATATCCGAAGTAGATCATTAGCTACCACCAGCCCTTCCAGATCCAGTTTATTAGTAGTGGCGCAAGCCTTTTATTAATGAGAGCTTGGAGATTTGAAAACTTTCTGAAATATATAAGCACACTCTTGGCTCCTAAAAGGGACTTTCAGGTGCCATTGGGCCATGCCACTTCTATAAGAAAGTTATGCTGATTTTGAGATGTTAAGTATGTGAAAAGAAACTTTTTTTTTTCTTGAGACTTTCGATTTTGCTTCTGGATGAGGCAACTGCAAAGTGCCTGCCAGGCCCGAGGCTAGCCAGGATCTCCCTCCGTCCAGTGACTCCAGCAGAGGATCCAAACTTTTGAACAAGAAACTAGTTTTACTGATGGGTACTATGGGAAAACAGCACCAAGTTCAGCTTTCTTGGTATTAAAAGGCAAAACTCATTTAGGGGAGCTACCAAGGACTCTGTCCTATATCCTACTCTGAGTATATCTACCAAAGTCTGAAGAGTCTCTGACTTTTTGAAACTATTGGATCAATTCATCTCATTTTTCTGTTTAATTCAGCCAAATGAATAATTACCCTGAATTTCCTCCCCTAAATTGACAAAATAAATTCTGGTTGTAGCAGGTTCCCATGGAATGTTTCCTGGATCATAGGACCATTGATGTGGACGCAAAAGATCTCAAAGGTCATGGACTTGAACCCTTCATTCTACTCATGATCAAACAAGCTCAGAGAGACTAAGTGACTTCCCAAAGGTATGTATAGTGCAAGATTTGGGCAGTAAGACTTTTTTGATTCCCATGTCCACCTATGAAATCTCTAATCCAGGGGATATTTTTTCCCCTTTCAGAAGATTTAATAATGAAAATCCTGGGTCCAAGATGGTCCTCTGATTTGCTACAGCACTATTTTCTAAATCATTATTTTCAATTATTATTCAAAGCCTTGCATTAAATAATATATTTTAAATTATATGTCCTGTCTCTTTAGCTAGGTTGGAAAATTTTTGTGGATGTGGACTATGTTTTATATTCTATATATCTTCCATGTGTGCCATGCCCATGGAAAGCATGCAAAAACTTTGTTCATAAATCATATGATCCACTACAGAAAAGTTTGGGATTTCAGATGAAGAGATCTTCCTTTCACTAGAATTGTTTTTATGATAAAGGAGCAGAAAAATTTTTCAAAGTATCCTGAGAAACAGTTTGGATATAATCCCAAATTCCCTTAATTCTCTCAAAAGAGGGTGAAATGCACCAAATATTTTTAAAGGTTTTTAAAATAAGGGAAAAGAAACATCAGTGTGATCCTCAACTCTTCATTCTCCCTCATCCCACATACTAGACTGAATAAGTTACCAAATGTTGTGATTTCTGTTTCTGCACATACGTCCCTATAATCTCTAACCACCTGCCAACTGTTCTGTCTCCAACACTTGGAATGCCTCAGCCCTGACTTTTAGGATATGTATTCCTTTAAGAAGCAACTCAAGAACCACATTCTGCATGAAGGTTTTCTTGACCTCCCCCTAGCTATAAGTGGCCTCTTCTCTAAAATTCCCTTTATTTATGTTGCACATTTAGCTATCTACTAATCTATTGATCTATCTTGTATCTATATGTCTATTTATATAATCTGTCAATGATGAGAGAATGCTTCTAAAAGAAAAGAAGTCAGAGAAAGAGAATTCTTCAATAATGGCCACTAGAATACTGGAAGCAAAAAATAGAAAAGATATACACAAAGAAATGTTGGAAGCCCTAATAAAAATTCATGGAAAAAATAAAATAATAAATAAAATTAGCCCTTTTAATGAAAAAAAATGAAATGAAATTCTGTGACATAAAATAAAATCTAGAAATCCTTAGAATAATGGTAAAAGGAAGGAAAGACTGCAAAGATGAAACTTGCAAAATAATAGTATAAATCCCTGCTAACATTGCTTTGGGGGAACCTAAAGATTTACACAGAAGAAGAAAGCTACCCAAGGATGTTCAAAGCAATAGGCCATTATCTGGAGCCTTTTTATCTTGTACAAATGAAGTTATTTAACTTAAAATACCCATGAGCCAGACATGGAAGACAGTGAAAGAAAACAATGTGGGCAAGGATTCTTTTGAATAATAAACACCATAAAGATCTCCAAAGGAGCAGGATACTAAGGGGTATAGCAATAAGCATCGGGGATTCTCCCAGGTGGGTGTGAGAAGTTCTTCTTTACATAAAACTTGGAGAAAAAAATACAGTGACCCAGCAAAAAAACTTCCAGTTTCTTCAGCCAACTTATGTTACTTTCTCCTGTTTCCTATATGTTGAATGAGAACACAATTGCATAGTACAACTGACAGCTGCCGTAAGTGTGGAAGAAGCATAAGATCTCATTAAGATATTTGGGAAAAGTTGCCCATGTCTGATATTTCTGGCAAGTATACACTAACTTGAAAACTGGAATTTTCCATCAGGGGATATTTCAGATATTTGATGATTTCTGAGAAATGAAAGAACAAGAGGACGAGAGAGGAGGAAGAATGATTTACAGAATAAAGCATCATATCTCCTGAAATACTTTCAAAAATATTACATTTGACCTACCACAACAGAACAAAAAATATGAAAGCAAAAGCCAAAGACAGTAAAATTGGAAGAATCTGTGAGATAAATAATTATAACAATTCTAATTTTAAAAATTGACATTGGTCCATAAGGTCCATAATGCCCATAAGGTTCAACAAGGTCCATAGTGATAATTTAATGATCATTGCTCTCCAAAGGGGAAACAAAGATCAATTAAATATACTTCTTTAGTAATTTTTTTTTCTGGAGGTATTGAAATCTAGGGTAAAGTTCACATCAGTAGTATTAACAGAATATCAACCCAAAAAGAAAACAAAATTCAAATCACATAAGAAATGTGACTGCTAAGCTTCAGAGCCCCAGGTCCAAGGAAAAAATCTTGTAGAATTTACTGTTAAAGAGAAATGAAAGGGAAAATTAGCACATTACATAAAAGATAAATATTTATATATTCAAAAATTACTCATTCCCAAAACTAAACACAATATTTGAAGAGGGTCCTTTAATAAAATTGATGCCCCCTAAAGTATATCTTTTGAGGAATTCTTTGTTAGAATATTTGAGTGAAAATGGAATAACACAATTTTTTAAAGGAAAGAAGAAAGAAGGAAGAGGAGGAGGAGGAAGAGGAGAAAGGGAAGGAAGAGAAGGAAAAGGAAGAAAAGGAGGGAGAAGAGTAAGGGAGAAAAGGGAAGGATGAAGAGGAGAAGGTGGATGGAAAAGGAGGAGGAGGAGAAGAAGAAGAAGAAGAAGAAGAAGAAGAAGAAGAACAACAACAACAACAACAACAACAACAACAACAACAACAACAACGAGGAGGAGGAGGAGGAGGAGAGAAAGAACCTATTAGAAGAATCTCCAAAAGGAAAAGCTACAGGAATGTCTTAGCTGAAATTGGAAGTTTCCAAGTCAAAGAAATGAAATGTCACAATCAGGCAGAAAGTAGTGCTGAAAGTTCCAAGGAACCACAGTTAATATTACACAGGAGGTGGCATCTTTTACTATAAAGTAGAGGAGACTTTAGAATACATTATTCCAAAGGTTAAACACATAGAAGAAAAACTTATCCTGAAAAAGTTTTCATGTTCTAAGTAGGAAATTTTTTACTTTTAATGGAATGGAAAAGCTTCAATAATTTTTTAAACTGAGTTCTATCTCACCCAGGCTGCAAGTATAGCAGCTACTCATGAACTCAGTCTTGCTAATAACCAGCATGGGATTGTTCACGTGGTGGTCTCTGACCTGGACTGGTTTGCCCCTCCTTAAGGTGTCTGGTGCCCTCCCACCCTTTTAGGCACTCCCCAGAGTGGAGTCACACTGTGGACAACTAATTTTATTTGCCTACTACATCTCAGAATATCTGAATTTATACACTCCACCAGCCAGAGCCTACCTAGTAGCAAGAATTACTGGTATGGATCACCAACACAAGTCCAAAAAAACCTATAATGGTAACTTTAGCTGTACAATTCAAAAGGGTTATGTGATGAAGGGTTGCAAACCTCAGACACAACTTCAGTCTCTGAAGAGGGAGGGATTTTAGGTTCCAGCTGAGCTCAGCTCCAAATTCAAAGTACAAAAACCTCTTTGGGCTCAAGTCTCAGGCATGTTGGCTTTTCAGGGTTTCCTGACTGACCCATGGCAGCAACATCTAGCCTGGAATCTTACCTCCATGATTGCTATGGCTCAGTGCATTTGGGTTGGGGTTTCCACTCCCTACTCCTGTAAGTAAAAAGTACTGAATTAATAATTAATTTATGAAATTATGAAATGAGGCAAGTACTTCCGGTTCTTGGGATATTCCATAGGAAAGACCACAATGGTTGCAGGAAATGAGGCCACAATCACACTCCAATAAAGCACAGAGGTTTGGGGGAAAACAGCACAGAAAGTACAGAGACAAGTTGTAAAAGGGGTACAGAGGCAGACAGTGGGAATACAGAGGATAGGTTGGTGAAGGAAGGGAGTCAGTGATGGAGAAGAAGATAGGGAAGGAGAGAGGCAAAGAGTATCACTCACAATATCATGCATTAGAGTTAGGAACACTAGATATCATAGCCCAATGGAGATGGTAGAGAGCTTGGAGGCAAGAGTTCAGGTCACACACACACACACACACACACACACCTCTATCTATCTATCTATATATGAGGGGAGAAGAACAGACTCTTATCTTTGCCAACTTGAGGTTAGTTCATTAACATTTTCAAAACAATTTCAAAGTTGTCAGTAAAACTTTAAAGTTAACATGTCCACCTTATCTCGAAATTATCAACACCATTTGGTGATCTGAGGGCCTTCACTAGGGAGGTAAGGAATTTGTCAGATATTCTGAAATGCAATAGGCATTACGATTTGGTGTTATGTATCATAGGACCAAAAGGCCCTGATAAGAGCATGTAGATGGCTTCTGCTGATTCATCACATATTACCAGGATGTGATATTTGGTTACTATATACTATATGAGAGAATTTGTAATTATACTTTGGTCTTTGGAATGGTTTATAAATGATTTCTCAGTTTCCCTTTGCAATCTTGCTTTCTGCAAAAGAAACTTTTTTTTTTTTACTTATGCTTGCTACTTATAAACTTACTATTCTGACTAGAAGTAAGGTGATAGTTTAAAAGGGCCTTTTCTGGCTATATAGCCAGTAGAAAGGGGTTATTCCCACCTGTGTGAGTGTACAATATTTTCTCCTAGCAGCAGGACCACAGCACTTTCAAGTGGATACATCCATGTGAATTGATCTGGTCATGTGCAAAACAAAAAACAATAAATTATCAAATCAATGAAACCAATAAATTATCAAATCAATGATACCTTAAATTAAAAAATTAGAAATGTTGAAAATCAGAATTAAATAAAATTGAAAAAAAGATTACTGAGCTAAGCTAATATATAAAGCAATAGTACAATTAACTATTCTGATTTTAAAAGAAAAAATGAAATTAATTTTGCAAAATAAAAAAATGAAGAATGAATTCACAATGAATGGGGAAGAAATAAAGAAAAGTATCAGAAATTATTCTTCTAAACTCTATTAGAACAAAAACGAAAACATTAATGAAATGAATGGATATTTACAAAAATATAAATAAACACTTGGATTAAAAAATGGGCTAAATAACCCAATCTCAAAAAATGATATTGAGCAAGCTGTAAGTAAACTCCCCCACGCCCAAATACTCTAGAAGATTTACAATGGAATTTTATCATGATTTAAGAAACAAATAAGTCTAGCAGTATAAAAGCATAAATACACAATCAAATTCAATGAGTCAAATATAAGTCCTGATACCCAAAACAGCTAGATGATTCAGAGGAAGGCAAAGAGAGACAGACAGACAGACATGTGTGTGTGTGTGTGTGTGTGTGTGTGTGTGTGTGTATGAAGAGAGAGACAGAGACAGAAACTGTCTCTGTTATTAATATTGATATTGATACTGATATTGATACCAAAATTTTAAATAAAACATTAATAAGGAGGGTATGGAAATGGGTTAAAATTATTTATATATCACTTGGCTAAACCCAAGAACTAGCATGGTCTGTAACCAAGCAACACTGGAAACTTTCCCAAGAAGATTAGGAGTAAAGCAAGAATGTCCACTATTTCCATTCTGTGATACAATGCTATCAATACTACGCAGAGCAGTGAGACAAGAAAAACAAGCTGAATTGAGAGAATAAACGTGGGGAAAGATGTAAAATAATTTTTGTTTGAAGATAATACTGTTTACTTAAAGAACGCAAAAAAATTAATGGGAAAAAATCAAGCAAATGGCTTCAGTAAAATAACAGGGTAGAAAATAAAACCATAAAATATTATTAGCTTTTTTCTTGCATATTATTAAGAGAGCACAGGAGAAAGAGATAGAACAAAAACTTCAATTTAAGATAACAATAAAATACATTTAATTCCAGGAAACTAATATGCCAACGCACTGGCATAAACTACAGAACTATTTTCCCCCGGAAACAGCATGAATAATAGGAGATACAATGTTTATGTCTGTGCTGCAAAAGCATAATAACATAATAATACTACCAAAATAACTTAACAGACCTAGAACTATACCAATCAAATCACAATAACCCTATTATAAACTATTCCCTTTGGAGAAACAGAAGATCAAGAACAGAGAGGGATAAAAAGTGACTAAATTGTTCATGCTCTTTAACATCATCATGATGATGATAATGGCTGACATTTATATTATGCCTACCATGCATCAGGAACTACGCTAAATGCTTTACAAATTTCATCTTACTTTATTTTCACAACATCCCTGGAAGGTAGGTCTTATTATTATCCTTATTTTACAGTTAAGGAAAGTAGAGTGAACAGAAGTTAAGTGACTTGCCCAAGGTTATGCAGTTAATAAATGTCTAAGGTAGGATTTGAACTTGTGTCTCCTTGACTCTAGGGACAATGCTGTCCACTGCTCCAATCAGCTACCTGTACTACAAGGAGATAAAAGAAAGATGAAAAGAATGCATATGTACTAAAATATTTATAATAGTGTTTGTTGTAGTGGCAAAGAATTGGGGACTGAAGAAGTATTAATCAATTGAGAAATGCCTTAAAAATCATGGTATATTAGTACAATGGTGTATTATTGTACAGTAGTGAAATGAACAAGATAATTTTAGAGAAACTTGGGAAGATTTGTATGAACTGATGCAGATAAAGTGACAATAGAAAAAATGCAATGAAAACACTTTAAAAACAAACAAATATATCGGCTGTAAAAATTCTGATAAATGCTATGAACAGCCTTGATTCCAGAGATCAATGTTGAAGAATGCTGCTTACAGAGAAGTGGTGCATTAAGAATGACACATATTCTTTTTGGACATAGCCAAAGTATACTTCTTTGTGTATTTCTTACAATGGTGTTAATTTTCCCAATGGAGAACAGTTATAATGGGAGAAAAATAATTTGTGTTCATTAAAACAAAATCAATTGAAAAAATATCAAAGGATTTATTTTTCTAAGTTGGAAGACAAAAGGTTTTTCACTACCAGATCTCAAATTATATAAAAAAGAATTAATTATAAAAATATTATTATATTGGATAAAATATTGAGAAATTGATCGTCCAGATAGATTAGATAAGCAAATTCTCTGCACAAATGCAAGTGGAAATTACATTTTCAATGAACTCAATAACACAAACTACTAGAAAAGGAGCTTTTTATTCAATAAGTACTGCTAGGAAAATGGAAGAATCTGGTGAAATTTTGAATAACATCTGATATTTTAGGCCACAAAAAATTATAAAGACATGTGTGATCTAAATATAAAATATCATACCACAAAAAAAATTAAAAAGTAAAGTAAGACTCTCACAATTTTGGATAGAAGGAAAATTCATAAGCATGTACAGAATAGAAGAAAACATAAAAGATAAAACCAGATAATATCAGTTATAGAAATTTAACAAACTTCTACACAAATAAAATCAAAACAGCTAAAATCATACTCTAATCTCTACTGCCCAAGAATGTCAGTGAAAATCCAGAAATTCTAGTCAAAAAATAAATAGTGAGAAACTAAAATTTAAGGAAAACAAAATGCATACATGTAAATGTATACATGAATATGTACATGATGCATGCATACATGTACACATACATATTGTTTATTTCTGTGAAGCTCTAGATCAATTTTCAAATTCTGCAGAAGGCAGCTGCCTTCTCCTTTTCATTCATCTTGTGTGTGCATACAGAGGGAAAAGGATTAGCAGCAGTCTTCTGCAAAAGGTACAAATTGAGCTACATTTCAAAGTAAGCCAAGAATTCTAAGATTTAGAGTTAAGAATGGAGCATTCCATATGTGTGGGACAGCAAATACAAAGGCAGGGAAATATGTAATATAGTGATATGTGCAAGAAGTACCAAGTAGACCAAAAATTGGAAAAAAAATATTCAATGAGTAGATTACAATAATTAACACTTGAGAAAGAATTGACTAACATGTTAGGAAAAAAAAAAACTGAGTTCATGGACATGAGGCATGAAAGTGTAGTTTTTTGTTTTTTGTTTTTTTGCTTTTTGGAGGGCAATTGGGGTTAAGTAACTTGCCCAAGGTCTTACGGCTAGGTTCTTGTTTTGTGTGTGTTAAGTGTCTGAGGCCGGATCAGAACTCTGGTCCTTCTGACTCCAGGGCTGATGCTCTACTCACTGAGCCACCTAGCTGCCCCGAAAGTGTAGTTCTGATGACAAGGAAGAAAATATAAAATAGAAGTGCATGCAGAAAAATAGATGGAATGCAGCATTTGTCATGAAGCAAACAACATAGAGAAACAAAAAGGGGAGTTGGGAAAATCTCAAAGACAAACTTTCTCTAATTTCCAAATCTGGTAAGGATTGTCTGGCCCTGACTATATTTAGAAAAAGCAGGGGAACTCCAGAGCTCTCAACTCTTAAGGGCAAAAGTTATATTGACTATTCAAATCCTAGTAAAGGGATCAGAAGACAGAAGTTTCACCCAGAAGAATTCCTTTTTCCCTAACTATTTCCCATTCACTTTTCAGAAGCTACTGTTGGGTCTATTATACTGTACCTCATCTCCCTTTCATGGTCAACTTTCAAGAAAAGCTCCCTACATTCATTGCCTTCATTTTTTCTCCTGTCATTTATTTCTCAATATGACTTTCTGGTACATCATTCAAATGAAACTGTTCTTTCCAAAGTTACCATTTATGTACTAAATGACAGACCTGAAGACTTTCTGTCAATCCTCCTTTTCGAAAACTTTTTGTAACATTTATACTGTGGTCAACTTTTCCCTCCTCTGATCATTTTCATCACCCCACTCTCTTGTTTCTCCTCTTACCTCCATGACCATTTATTCTAAGTTTCATTTACCATCTCATTGTCAATATCATGCCCCCTTGATATGGGCATTCCCCAAGGCTCTATACCAAGTTCTCCTCTATTTCTCCCTACTTCATCTCACTTGATGACTTCATCATTTTCTGTGGAATAATTTATCACCCCTGGGCAAATGATAGCCATCCTTAATCTATTTTTTGAGTTCCATTCATGCACCTCTGACTCCCTGTTGAGTATTTCAAACTTAATAGCACATAGATATCCCAAATTCAACATGTCCAAAACTTAATCATTATCTTTCCACACACAAAAAAAAAATCCTTCTTCTGAATTCGGTTATTTCTGTTGAGGGCATTACCATATTCCCAGTTAACTAGTTTTAGTCTTGATGCTTTCCTTGATTGTTTATTTTCCCTCTTCTCCCTCACCCCCACACATCCAATTATTTGCTATATCTTGTCATTTCTACCTGCACAATATCTCTAGATCTATTCCCTTGTCTCTATTTACTCAGCTACCACACTAATTCGGGTCCTCATTTCTCCTTTCCTGTTATGCTACAATAGTACTTTAATTGCTCTTCCTGCATCAAGATTCTCCTCTTTCCAATCCACTCTACATAAAACCACAAAAATGATTTACCTAACCTACAGATCTGATATTGTCACTCCTACTCAATGAACTCCAAGGTCTCTTTCTTTTTATTGCTAAACTAATTGAGAAAGCCATCTACAACTGATTCCTGTATTTCCTTTATTTTCTTTCTCTTTCTCATTCTTTGAAACCTGGTTTCCAACATTATAATCCAACTAAAAACTCCCAAAGTTACAAGTGATCTCTTAATTGCCAAATATAATGGGGTTTTTTCCTTAGTCTTCAATCTTATTAACCTCTCTGCAGATTCTGATGTTGTCATTCAACCTCTTCTCCTTGATAATGCCTATTTTCCAGGTTTTTGTGACACTATTCTCTGCTGTTTTTCTTCCTATCAATCTGACTACATGTCTTCTTGCTTCTTCACCCAGGTCACATCCACTAACCAAAGGTGTCCTTCAAAGTTCTACATTTGGCCCTTTTCTATTCTCCCTCTATCTCACTTAATGATCTCATCAGCTCTCCTGGATTCAATTATCTTCATATGTAGATGATTCTAAGATTCTAGAAAAATATTTAACATCTTCTTGGGGGAGTGGAGATTGAACTCACAACACATTTTAGGGTTTGATTTGCATTATTAAAATGTATCACTTTCTAATGGCTAGACATTCAACAAAACAATAAATCAAGCCTTCATAGTTAGCTTGCTGTATTTCAAGGTGACAATTCTCACAGAGTAAATTTAACAAGTGACTCATATTAAGCTACTTCAAGCTATCTCCAGTACACCTTTGTTATCCATCCCTCACTCCTCGCTTGACCACTAGTCTCTTATGTATAACTGCCTATTAGACATCTCAAAGTGGATGTAAGATAGCCATATTAAATTCAACACATCCAAAACTTAATTATCTTTTCTCTCAAACTATCCACTCATCTCCTCATTATTGCTAAGGGCACCATTATCCTCTCAGTCACCCAGTGTTACAATATAGTTGCCATTCCTGACTTGCATTCTCATCCTCCATATTTAATCAGTTTCCAAATCCTGGAGGTGGGGCATTCAGAGAAGCAAGGCACCACTATACTCTTGGTATATATCCTTGCTTTGTTCCTGCACCATCTCCAGTCGTCCTGATCCATATCTGGCCACTGAACCCAGATGGCTCCACAAGAGAGTGAGGCTGGTGACTTTGCAGAACCCTCCCTCAGTGTAATCCAATTTAATTGCCTGTCATGGCATCACCTCCCTGATGTCATGGGCCTCTTTGATAATGAAGAGCAAGCAATAGCATCCTTGCTGTGTAAACCATTTGATGACTTGTGAGTCCCTTCTTCCACTAAAATATTAAATCTGACACCCAAAAAGGCACTAGTCTCAGGGTCACATCTATGATGCTTTTTAGTACACCTAAGATTAAATATGATATCTCCATTTGGCTTTTAAAGTCCTTTATCACATGGGCCCTTAGAACCTTTATAGACCTTGAATTTTACTCCCCTCTACCTACTATATGACTCAATCAGGCCAGCCTCCTTGCTATTCCTCATACTATATGCTCCATCTCCCTATACCATGCATCTTCATTGGCTTTCCAACATACCACGAATGTTGTTCCTTCTTGTCTCCACTGCCAGTTTCTGTGCCTTCCCTCAATTTTCCCATCTTCTACAAACATTCTTTACTCTATCTCAACTCAATACTAGAGCTTTCTCTCTGAAATTACCTCCAATTTATACTCATATGTTTTTACATATAATTGTTTACATGTTCTCTCTCATCATACTGTAAGCTCCTTGAGATGTGGCCCAGGACTGATTTTACCTTTTCTTTGTTACCCTAGCACTTAGCACAGTACCCAGCACATGTTATGCACTAGTTACTGAATAATTGCTTATAGAAGGGAGTTGTTAACGTAACATGCCTCTACAACCAGATGCCTATATTTCTCTATTTTACCTTTCAAATGTCTTCAAAACATGGCTCCAACCTATCTTTTCCAAAAATGTGTGTTCATGTATATATGGGTATATCCATGTGTATTGCATAGCATGTAAATGTATATATGTATGTGTGTATATGCATATATGTATATATGTGTAAATATCTATATGTGTATATTTCCTCATTGCATTCTAAAATCCAGCCAAATTGACTTTTTGCAGTCCCTCATGTATGACACCCCATTTCTGTGCACTTGTACCAGCTGTCCTTAATGTCCTGAAATGTTCTCACCTCTACCTCTAAGAATTCTTTATTTACTGTGAAATACTATTAAAGTTCTATCTTCAGCAAAAGACCTTTCTTGATCCCCATTTTCAGCTGCTAATAATTATCTCCTCTTCCTCCTCCTCCTCAAAAAACCCCTTTATACATTCAGTACATACCCTGTATATACTTTGATATGTAAGATATTTGATGGATCTTCAGTTTTTATTTTTTTCTTGGTAACCACATTGGCTAGAACACTGAATGAAATATATTAGGCACTTAATACTTGCTTATGAATTGATTGCTTTGATACATACCACTTCACCTTGCTAAATCATTTCTCTGTCTTTACCAGGATCATCTTTATCATCATTCAAGAATACAGGGGACTTCCCAGGATGGCAATAGTTAGTAGACAGCAAAAAACATTGGTGAAGAGGTACAGGGTAAAAAAGAGAGGAAAATAGGAGGAAGAATAGGATGGATGGAAATGTACAGGTCATAATTATGACTGTGAATGTGAATGGGATGAACCATCCATAAAATGGAAGCAAATAGAGTGGGTCAAAAATCAGAATCCTAAAATGTGTTTGTTTAGGGTTTTGTTTGTTTGTTTGTTTGTTTTTATAATAAAAAGCACAGCTGAAACAGGGAGACACACAAAGTAAAGGTAAGGGGCTGGAACACAATCTTTTATGATTCAGCTGATGTTAAAAAAAAGTAGGGGTAGCAATCCTGATCTCAAAGTAAAAGCAAAAATAGACCTAATTATAAGAGATAAGAAAGGAAACTACATCTTGATAAAAGGTGCCACAGACAATGATGTATTATCAATCCTAAACATATAATCACCAAGGGGTATAGCATACAATATTCTTTTTTTTTAAAGCAATTGGGGTTAAGTAACTTGCTCAAGGTTACATGGCTAGTCATTATTTGTGAGTGGGTGCTCATTTTCGGAGGCCAGTTTCGATCTCGGGTCATCCCAACTCCGAGGTTGACGATCTTACTTACTGCACCACCTAGCCTCCCCGAATCCAATATTCTTAATCCAATAACATCTTAAAGATGTTAAATGAGTTAGAGGAAGAGATAGACAGCAAAACTGTGTTAGTAGGGGATCTCAGTTGTCCTCTCTCAGAACTCAAAAATTCTACTAAAAAGTAAACAAGAAAGAAACTAAGGATGTAAATAGAGTATTAGAAAAGTTAGATATGACAGACATTTGTTGAAAACTGAATGGGAACAGCAGCACATAGTACCTACACAAAAATTGACCATGAAATAGAGCATAAAACCCTTAAAAAGTATAAAAAGACAGAAATAGTAAATGTATTCTTTTCAGATCATAATGTAATAAAAATTACATTCAACAAAGGGCAAGTGGGAATATAGATTAAAAGTTAATTGGAGAATAAATAATCCTAAAGAATAGATAGGTCAAAGAATAAATCACAGAAATGACCAATAATTTCATTAAATAAAATGACAACAATGAGACGACATACCAAAATTTATGGCATGCAGAAAAATCAGTACTTAGGGAAAAATTTATTTCTCTAAATTCTTACATCAATAAAATGAAAAAAGAAGAGATAAATGAATTAAGCATACAGCTAAAAAATAACCTAGAAAAATAACAAACAAATCAAAAATGCCCAATTGAGCACCAAATTGGAAATGCTGAAAATCAAAGGTGAGATTAATAAGACTTAAAATTAAAAAAAAATTATGAGCTAATAAATAAATCTAGGAGTTGGTTTAAAAAATAGGAAGAAGAAAGGGTGGCTAGGTGGCACAGTGAATAAAATCCCAGCCCCAGAGTTAGGAGGATCAGAGTTCAAATCCAGCCTCAGAAACTTAACATAAAAACTATCTGTGTGACCTTGGACAAGGGACTTAACCCCAACTGCCCTCCAAAAAAGGAAAAAAAGAAAAAGGAAGAAGAACACCAAATATCCATTATTAAAAATGAAAAGGGTGATATCACCGCCAATGAAGAAGAAATTAATCACTGGAAAATATTTTACTCAATTCTATTGCAATAAATCTGACAATATGGATGAAATAGATGGATATTTACAAAAATACACACTACCTAGATTAATAGATGAGGAAATAGAATACGTAAATAACTTATATTAGAAAAAGATATTGAACAAGGTATTAATGAGCTCCCTAGGAAAAAATCCCCAGGGCCAGATGGGTTAATGAGTGAATTCTACCAAACATTTAAAGAACAACTAATTTCTTTTTTTTTGTCCTTAGCAAATGCATTTACTAAGATAGTATAGTAAAAAAAAAAAAAGAATGATTACAAACATTTTCCCTATAAACGTGGGGAACATTGTCCCACAAATACACAGTGTCTAAGGGACAAATGAGTTTAAGCTTAGAGTACAATGTAAGTGATGCATATGAGGCAAGGCAACTTACAACACTTGGTATATTAGGGCCTGCAAGTTCTTTTCCACAAAGATCCTCTTGGGTGTAGCATCTCTGCTGAGCAGATGACTCAGTTGGGTTTCCCAGGTATTTTCCTCTCCGTAGCCAGCTCTCTTCTCTGCTGCCAGGGGTCCTGAAGAACAACTAATTTCAATAGCATATAAACTATTTGGAAAAATAGGTGGAGTCCTACCAAACTCCCCTTATGACACTAAGTGGTGCTGATACCTAAACTAGGAAGAGCTAAAACAGAGACAGAAAATAATAGACCAATTTTGTTAATGAATATATATGCCTATATATGTATGTATATATACATACACACATATATGTTTATGTACATATACTTACATATATATGTATACATACACACATATGTTTATGTATATATACTTACAAATATATGTGTGTATACATATATATGAGCAAGATGATTACAATAATGTATCACAAGGTTTACATACTATGACCTGATGGGGTTTATTTCAGGAATGCAGAGGTGGTTCAGTATTGGGAAAACTATCAATATAATTGAATATATCAACAACAAAACCAACAGAAATAATATAATTATCTCAATAGATGCTTTAAAAGCTTTTGAAGAAAATACATCACCCATTCCCATTAAAAACCCTTGAAGGCATAGGAATAAATGGAGTTTTCTTTAAAATGTTAAATAGTATCTATCTAAAATCACCATCAAGCATTAAACATGATGGGAATAAACTAGAAGCTTTCCAAGTAAGATCAGGGGTGAAGGAAGGATGCACATTATCAACACTATTATTCAATATAGTATAAGAAATGTTAACTTTAACAATAAGAAAAGCACAAGAAATTGAAGGAATTCTAATAGGCAATGAATAAGTGAAACTCCCTCTTTGCAGATGATATAATACTAGAGAACCATAAAGCATCAACTAAATAATTACTTGAAATAATTAACAACTTTAGCAAAGTTGCAGGCTATAAGACAAACCTACATAAATTATTAGCATTTCTTTACAGCTAGCAGCAAGAGACAGAAAGAGAAATTTCATTTAAAATAAACATGAACAATATAGAATGCTTAAATGCCTACCTCCCAAGATAAACCCAGGAAATAGATGAACACAGTCACACAACACTTTTCACAGGAATAAAATGAGATCTAAACAATCAAAAAAATTACAATTGCTCATGTATTTGATGAGCCAATATAATAAAAATGGCAATTCTGCCTAAACTAATTTACCTATTCAGTGTCATACCAATATACTATGACAAAAAATTAATAAAGATAGAAAAAAAGCAAACAAATAAATTTCATCAAGAATAAATCAAGTTTGGGGAGGAGCCAAGATGGCAATGTAGGAGCAGGAAAACTCTCTGTGCTCCCCTACATAACCACCTCAAATACCTATAAAAAATAGCCCCTGGCAGGTGGACAGGAAGGGTCCATTGCAGCACACTGGGAACAGAACCCAGCCCTGTGTAAGCCCGTGGTTTTAGCCCTAGAAACCTATAAATCATCTGTCAAGAAATTCTCAAGGAAATTGCACTGATGTTTTAGAACAAGGGGGCAAAATAGAGGTTGAAAGAATCTACTGATCACCTCTTGAAAAAGATCCCCAAAAGAAAACTTCTAGGAATATCATAGCCAGGTTCCAGAGCTCCCAGATCAAGGAGAAAATATTACAAGCAGCCAAGAAGAAACAATTTGAATATTGTGGAAACACAATCAGGATAACACAGGATCTGGCAGCTTCTACACTGAGGAATTGAAGGGATTAGAATATGATATTCCGGAAGTCAAAAGAGTTGGGATTAAAACCAAGAATAACCTACCCAGCAAAATGAGTATCATGTTTCAGGGAAAAATGTGGTCGTTCAGTGGAATAGAGGACTTTCAAGTATTACTGATGAAAAAACCAGAGTTGAATAGAAAATCTGACATTCAGATACAAGAAGCAAGAGAATCATGAGAAGGTAAACAGGGAAAAGAAATCATAAGCAACTTATCAAAGTTGAACTATTTACCTTCCTACATGGAAAAATTATCATTGTAATTTATGTAACCATTCTCGGTATGAGAATAGTTGAAGGGAATATAAATGTCTAGATACATACATATGTATATAAAGGAGAGTATATGGGTGTATGAATACATATGTATGTGTGTCTGTATATATGTTTACAGGTATACATAGACAGAGGGCCCAGGACCAGTTGAATAGGAAGGGATGATACTTAAAAGGTGAAATATAAATGTCTAGATACATACATATATATATATAAGGAGAATATATGGGTGTATGAATACCTATGTATGGGTGTGTGTATATATGTGTACAGGTATACATAGACAGAGGGCCCAGGACCAGTTGAATAGGAAGGGATGATACTTAAAAGTTGAAATTGAGAGGTGAGAGAGGAATATAATGAGAGGAGATGGGGAGAGACAGAATGTGGTAAATTATCCCATATAGAAGAAGCAAGGGAAAACTGTTACAATGGAGGTGAAGAACAGGAAGGCAAAAGGGAATGGGTCAACCTTACTCTCATTGAATTTGGCTTAGGGAGGGAATGACATATACACTAAATAGGGCATCTTGCCCTACAGTACAGTAGGGGGGAAGGAAATGAGAGGGGGGATGATGGAGGGGAGGGCAGGTTAAGGGGGAGGGAAGTAGGAAGCACACACTTTTGAAAAGAGACAGGGTCAAAGTAGAAAATAGAACAAATGGGGGGCAGGATAGATGGAGGGATAGTCAATTTTTAACAATATATCCACTATGGAAATGTTTTGCATAGCTGAACATATTCAACCTATATTGAATTGCTTATCTTCCCACTAAGGGTAGGTGACAGGGGTGGAAGGGAAAGAATCTGGAATTGAAAGTTTTTTTTTTAACCAAATGCTTTATTAACTTCTGTTTTACATAATTCATTTCCTCCAGATTTCGAGTTACAATTTTTGTTCCCCATTTTTCCCCTACACACCCTCCCAGAATAGCAGTCCCACAAGATATCGCTTCCTCCAATCTTCTCTCTCCCATATCTTCTCCCATAGCCCCTTCGACTTTTCCATCACAGCAAGGTAAATCTCTGTGCCCCAATGCCTGCACATCTTAATTCCCAATTACATGCAAAAGAGTATTAATAATAGTATTTATATATATTTGAAACATTTAATTTTAAGACCTCGAATTTCAGATCCATTCCCTTCCTCCCTTATCACCCATTCCCTCGGGGAAGATAAGTAATTCAGTATATGTTGTACATGTCTAGCTATGCAAAACATTACCATAGTAGATATATTGTACAAGGCTGCTTATAATTCCCTCCCACCCATCTCACCCCCGACCTGGTCCATTACCTACTTGATCCTGCCCCTCTTCTATGGTGGGTACTTCCAACCTCCCCTCCCCCCAAGAATGCCCTCCCATCCATCATCCCTCTTCTCATCCCCCTTCCCCCATTTTGCTGAAGGTTGAGATATCCCATGTAGTAAGTATGTCATTCTCTCCCTGAACCAAATTCAATGAGAATGTGGGTTTGCCTTTTTGTCTTGCTATTCTTTTCCTCCCCTGCAGCCACTTCCCCTTGCTTCTTCTACAAGAGATAGTTTACCCTACCCTGTCTCTCCCCATCTCCTCTTGCCACTTTCCTCTCTCACCTCATAATTTCACACCTTAAGTATCATCCCTTCCCAACAAATTCAACCTACGCCCTCTATCCATATATAACTGTAAACATACATACACACATTCACATATGTATTCATATACATACATACACCCTTCTTCCATTATTTTCATACTGAGAAAGGTTTCATCAGTCAGTTATTGTTTTTCCATGTAGGAATGTAAATAGTTCAACTTTGATAAGTTCCTCTTGATTTCTTTTCCCTGATTACCTTCTCAGGCATCTCTTGCTTCTTGTGTCTGGATGTCAAATTTTCTATTCAACTCTGGTTTTTTCCTCAAGAATGCTTGAAAGTCCTCTATTCCACTGAATGACCATATTTTCCCCTGAAACAAAATACTCAGTTTTGCTGGGTAGGTGACCCTTGGGTTCATTCCCAGCTCTTTTGCCCTCTGGAATATCATATTCCATGTCCTTCAATCCCTCAGTGTAGAAGCTGCCAGGTCCTGTGCTATTCTGATTGTGTTTCCACAATATTAAAATTGTTTCTTCCTGGCTGCTTGGAGTATTTTCTCCTTGATCTGGGGGTTCTGGAACCTGGCTATAATATTCCTGGGAGTTTTCTTTTTGGGATCTTTTAAAGGAGGTGATTGGTGGATTCTTTCAACCTCTATTTTGCCCTCTGGATCTAAAACATCAGGGCAATTTTCCTTGAGAATTTCTTGAAGGGTGATTTCTAGGTTCTTTCTTTGATCATGGCTTTCAGGTAGTCCAATATTTTTTTAAATTGTCTCTCCTGGATCTATTTTCCAGGTCAGTGGTTTTTCCCATGAGAAATTTCACATTGCCTTCTATTCTTTCATTTGTTTGGATCTGTTTAACAGCATCTTGATTTCTCATAAAGTCATTAGCTTCCATTTGCTCCAGCCTAACTGAAGAAATGAATCTCCTCAGTGAGCTTTTGAGATTCTTTTTCCATCTGGAAAATTCGACTTTTTAAGGCATTCTTCTCCTCATTGCCCTTTTGGGCCTGCTTTGCCATTTGAGTTAGTCTATTTTTTAAGGTGTTGTTTTCCTCAGTCAGGCTGTTGACCCTCATTTCATACTTTTCCTGCATCCTTCTCATTTCTCTTCCCAATTTTTCCTCCACTTCTCTTATTTGATTTTTAAAGTCCTTTTTAAGGTCCTCTATGGGCTGTAACCTGCTCATATTTTCCTTTGGGGCTTTTGGAGCAGGATTTCTGACCTCACAGTACTCTTCCTGTTCCATGCTTCAATACTCTTTGCCCCCAACATAGGAGTCTACTGTTTCATTTTTCTGTTTATTTTGTTTCCTTTGCCTTGGCATGTTGCCACTTAATTACTTGACTTTTGGGCTTGTTGCCACAGTAGGACTCTGCCACCAGACAGGGGAGCTTCCGTCCCAAACATGTGGGGGGATAACTTCTGTTTCTGGCAAGCTGGATACCCACCCCACGACCTCCACCCCAGATCGTAATCCAAATCCAGGGAGGTTAAAGCAAGAGCGATTACCTTCCAAGACTGATCGCTGGATCTCCCTACAGTTCACAGGCCAGGAGCTGGAGCTGCCAGTGAAAACTACAAAATGGCATGTCTCCTCAGCGGCTTCTAGCCCCTAGAGGAGGAAGCTGATGCGTTCCCCAAATACTGGTCCCAAAGTCCATAGGGCACTAACCTCTCACTTTATCCTAGGCATGTCTGTGTTGACAATTCTGGAATTGCCACAGCTGCTGGTGTTCTGGGGTCCCTCCAGCCAGCTGCTGGTCCAGCTTCCCTGGGGCTAAAACCATGGCTCATGTGGACCTGGGCTCAGCTTTCCACACTGCATGCTGTGCTGCCAGCTCCCAGAGCTTTGCGCTGGTCCTTCCTGCAGGGCTGCTGGGCTGTCCTCAGCAGGAGGTTAGCTTCTCTGTGTCGTTCTGTGGGTGCTGGGGCTCCAGAAGTTGTTCAGAGTCCCCTTTTACATAGTTTGGAGGTGATCTGGGGGGAGAGTGCCTTGGCTGTGCTGTTTCTACCTGGAATTAAAGAGTTTAAAATCAAATGTTTTATATATATATATATATATATTTTACGTGTAACTGGGTAATAAGATATACAGGCAGTTGGATATAGAGATCCATCTTGCCCTACTGGGAAGTTGGAGGGAAGATGGGAGAGGATATAAGAGAGAACAGACTGGGGAAGGGATTATACAGTGCGATTGCTGTTTTGGGGTGGTGGGTAACGGAAAGACGGGGAGAAAATTTGCAACTCAAAATCTTGTGGAAATGAATGATGTAAACTAAAAATTTAAACATTTAATTTAATTTTTAAAAGAATAAATCAAATTTTATCAAATTCAAGAATATCAAGGGAATTAATGAAAAAAATACAAAGGAACGTGACCTAGTAATACCAGATTTCAAATTATATTATAAAGCAGTAATCATCAGAACTATTTGGCACCAGCTAAGAAATAGAGTGGTAGATCAGTGGAATAGATTAGGTACACAAGACATAGTCCATATCCATGACCATAATAACCTCATATTTGGTAAACCCAAATACCCCAGCTTTTAGGATAAGAACTCAGTATTTCACAAAAAGCTGTGGGGGAAAACTGGAAAACAACATCTCACACTACATACTAAAGGAAGATCAAAATGGGTACATGATTTAGACATAAAGAGTAAACCATAAAGAAATTAGAAGAACAAGGAATAGTCTGTCAGATCTATGGAGAAGGGAAGAATCCATGACCAAACAAGAGAAAGAATTATAAAATATGATTTTATAATTTTATAATGTATAATTTTATAATTTTGATTATATTAAATTAAAAAGCTTTTTGTACAAACAAAACCAATGCAAACAAGATTAGAAGTAAAGCAGAAACATGAGAAACAATCTTTTCAGCAAGTATCTCTCATAAAGGTCATATCTCAAATATATAGACAACTAAGTAAAATTTATAACAGTACAAGACATTTTCCAATTGATAAATGGTCAAAGGATATGAACACACAGGTTTCAGATGAAGAAATCAAAGCTATCTATAGACATAAGAAGTGCTCTAAATCACTTTTGATTAGAGAAATGCAAATTAAAACAACTCTGAGATACCACCTAACATCTATCAGATTGGCTAACATGACAAAAAAGGGAAATGATATATCTTGGAAAGCATGTGGGAAAATTGGGAAACTGATGCACTATTGGTGCAGTTGTGAACTTATCTAACTATTCTGTACAGCGGTTTGGAATTATGTCCAAAGGCAACCAAACTATGCATGCCTTTTATCCAGCAATGCCACTACTAGGTTTATATCCCAAAGAGATCATTAAAAAAGGACTTGTGCAAAAATATTTATAGCAATCCTTTTCTTGGTAGTAAAATATTGGGAAATGAGCAGATGCCCATCAACTGGGGGGAATGCCTGAGCACTCTGTGACAGAATATGGGTGAAATAGGATACTATTGTGCAATAAGAAATGATGACAGGCAGGTTTCAGAAAATCCTGTAAAGACTTGTATGAACTGATGCAAAGTGAAAAAAGCAGGACCAGGAAAAAATTGTACACAATATCAGCAACATTGTATGATGACCAACTATGAATGACTCAGCTCTTCTCAGCTACATAATCATCAAATATTAATACAAAAGAATCACAAAGGAAAATATTATCCATATCCAGATAAAGAATTGATTGACTCTGAATACAAATCAGATCATATGTTTTCACTTATTCTTCCTAGTGTTTTTAATCTATTTCTTCTTTGATAGCTGTGACTAATATGGATTTTTTTTCACATGATAGCACATGTATAAACTATATCAAATTACCTACCAATTTCAGAAGAGGGGAGGGAGAAAAATTTGAAACTCAAAATCTTGTAAAAATGAATGCTAAAATTTTTCTTGCATTGTAACTAAGAAAAAAATATAAAAATGATTAGTAGACAGTAATGAAATTTAATGTCCAAGAGGGCATTGGCAGATTACTATATCAATGTCAGCTACCACACTGATGGTAAATTCTTTAACTTGAAAAGGATACAAGATTAAAGTGATTTCCTCTTTGCAGATGATTGAGCACTCAGTGCAGTCTCTGAAAATGAGATCAACAAAGTATGGATTGATTCTCTGCTGCTTGTGCTAATAATTAACACCAAGAAAATACAGGTGCCCATGAGCCAGCACCACACCATCCATTCATATGTTGGAACCATTAGTTACAGCCAAAGGAAGTTTTGAATACTATGGACAAGTTCACTTACTTTAGCAGTATGCTTTCCAGATATGTACACATTGATAATGAGGTTGACACATTGCCAGAGTTAGTCCAGTGCTTGGGAGGATCCAAAAGAAAGTGTGGTAGAGAAGAGGTATTAGAATGACTACCAAACTAAAGGTCTACAGAACCATTGTTTTGACCTCATAATTATACGCCTGTGAAACCTGGACAGCATACCAGCCCCATGCTGGGAAACTGAATCACTTCCATTTAAATTGTCCTAGGAAGATACTGAAGACCACCAGGCCAGATAAGACACCAGACACTGAGGTTATTTCTACAATTAAACCGCCAAGCATTCAAACTCCATTGTAGAGAGCACAGCTCTGATGGTCTAGCCACGCTTGTTCAAATTCAAAATGTACATTTGCCAAAAAGACTATTTTATGGAGAAGTCACATATGTACTCACATGGTGGTCAGAAAAGGTGATATAAGGACACTCTCTAAGTTTCTCTTAAAAACTTTCAGATTGTATGGTATAGGAGACATTGGCACAGGACCACCCAGTATGATGTGCCCTCATCAGAGAAGGTGCTTTTCTATGAACAAAACAGAATTGAACTAGCCCAAAAGAAACATGAGATGTGTACATTTAGAGAATCCATTATAAATGTCCACATGGACCAGTGGTAGAGTATTCTGAGCTTATACTGGTCTGATTGCCCACAGTCCAACACAGTGTAACTTAACTCTAACATAATGATGTCATTTTGGTCCTCTTCAAGAACAAAGGACAACAACTAACATATGCATGTGTGCATGCATACATACATATATGCTACACATATATTCATATACATATATTCTATATGCATACACACATACATATTATTTGTTATACCTGGATATACACAACAGGAATGGGATAAGGCTCAACTGACACAATCAAATATGTAAAGCTGAACTGAGCCAAGGAATTCCCCAAATGATAAGATCCAATTCTAGACTTTGGAATATCAGGGCCATCTCAGAGTTATGCAAATAAATTAGGTGATAAAGAATCCAAGACTGAGTACTAGAGGGGAACTTTAAGTCATGTATATGTCTGTATATATTTGTGTGTAATTGGGTATGGCCCCTAAATCTCTCTGTCTCTTATTTGGTCATAGACTCCTCCAACTAATAAATATAACCATCTGTATGAAACTCAGTCTTAGAAAATTGACTGGGCTACTAAGAGGGCAAATGACCATATTCACATGTTCATTATTTGTTAGAAACAGTCTTCCTGAATCAAAAATCAGCTTTCTCTGTCTGTCTGTCTGTCTGTCAGTCTCTCTGTCTCTGTCTCTCTCTCTGTCTCTCTCTGTCTCTGTCTGTCTTTCTCTCTCTCTTTCTCTGCTATGCCCTTTGTTTGTATATGTATGGAACATAGTCATGTATGAATATGAGTATATACATATATGTTTATACAGATAGATGTGTTTATATTTGCATATATATAATTCCCTATGTGTGTATTTATAAATTTTAATACCTGATACCTTTTAAAGTATTTTTTTCCATTTAATATTTCATTTGAAGGGCAGCTAGGTGGCACAGGCCATAGAGCACTGGCCCTGGAGTCAGGAGGACCTGTGTTCAAATCCAGGCTCAGACCCTTGACACTTTCTAGCTGTGTGACCTTGGGAAGTCCCTTAACCCCAATTGCCTTGCCTTCCCTCCTCAAAAAAAAAAAAAAAAAATATATATATATATATATATTTCATTTGATGGGAATTGTTCCTTATCATAATGCCACATTATATTCAAGGATAATATCCCTGACTTAGGTGTAAAACTGGTCCAGAGACTTTAAATGTATTGCCCAGTAGCACACAGCTCCTTAGGTTTATAACTTAGGTTTTCTAACCCTCAGTCCTTTCTTTCAAAAATGAATCTTGTCATACTTGTCATCATTATGGGACTTCACTAGCACTGTCTCATCTAGTTCCCTGTCTTTTGCCTCTCCCCATTCTCAGTCTCATGTTCATTCTGAATCCATGGAGACCAGCTGGTGGTGTTGACAGTGGTGTAAAGAAGAGGCTGGATAGAGATGCTGGGGAGGTGGAGAAGAGGATTCCCCTTGTGCCCCTTTCAGGAGGTTTGTTAGGAAACAAGGATCAGTCGGGGAGGCACCAACTGGTTTCCAAGTTCTTCTTGGCAATCAAGTGAGTGTTCGCACATCTTGCAGTGCTAATTAATTCTGAAAAGAAAAGTAGAAGAAAGTAGAATTGCTTGACAGCTGCACTGGATATTGGAGTGTCAAAGCCAGTTAACAGATGCCACTGATCACATTCTTTCAACTCATTTTCGTAAGTCTATCAGACCGACAGGAAGTTTTTGCCATTTCTTTCATAGGTTTAGACACCATGAAAACAGGGCTTCCTACAAGCAACACATGCTTTTTGTTTTTGTTTTTTCTACTTTCACATGCTCTCTATGATTTTTGGTATCACCAACACTTTGCTAGGTTTTAGGATATACTTGAGGCAACAAGAACAGCCTTATTAAATATATTCACCTAACAATCATGTATGAAAATAAGGATGTCTACTCTCAGTACCCTTAATCCCTATCTTGGGCTGTCAAGAGTCAAGTGTCCTCCCATTCAGTCTTGCAGCACCCCAGTAATTTCCCTGCTTCCAAGTATCCTTGTGTTTGTTTCCTTTTCATATTCTCAATAATATATTCAAACATACTCCATACTATTTTTCGTACATGACACCTCATCTTACTTTTCCAGGTTTTCACTGGTTGTCTCCCACACTAAGAATACAGTCAATCCTCACTTGGAATCATAACTCTTCTTCCAGACTAAGCTTTATTTGCTAAAGTTCATAGCTTAGAACTCGCATTCCCATCTAAAATGCCATGTATGTATCTTGACAGATGTACTGGGTATAACAAATAATATGTGATTTTGTGTACATATACACATGTCTATACATATAAACATATTCATGTACATATCTGCATGTTATATGTTTATTTGTATATAATTAAATATTGTATCATAAGTTTTATATATGTCTATGCATATATACATACATATTATTTGTTATTCCTGGAAATATACAGCACACAATACACAACAGGAATGGGGTAAGGCTCAGCTGACGCAATCACATATATAAAGCTGAACTGAGCCAAGGAATTCCCCAAATGATAAGGTCCAATTCTAGACTTTGGAACATCAGGGCCAACTCAGAGATATGCAAATAAATTAGGTGATAATAGGAACCAAGACTGAATACTAGAGTGGAACTTTAGGTCATATAATCCAATCTGCTCATTTTATAGTTGAGGACCACTAAGGTCCTTAAAGATTAAGGATTATCCCAACTTTATATGGTGAAGTGCTGTTAGAGCTAGGATTTGAATGCAGGTCCTCTGACTTGAAATCCAGAAGTTTTTCATCTTGGTTCTTCTATCATTCTTTTAGTTTCTATATGTTCATATTTTTTTTTTTGGAGGGCAATTGATGTTAAGTGACTTGCCCAAGGTCACACAGCTAGTTTTTGTATTAAATGACTGAGGCCGGATTTGAACTCAGGTCCTCTGACTCCAGGGTCAGTGCTCTATTCACTGAGCCACCTAGCCACCCCATTCTTTTAGTTTCTGAGGTTCATAGACTTGAAGTGCGTTTTTTTGGTGGACTGAAGACTAGCTATGTTTATAGGAGCATGCATGCATACACAAACACAACATCAAAAAGAAATGCAAAGGAGAAAAAGACCAGAGTAATGCAGTGCTTTTTCTTAGAGGATCACACATGTCCTATTTGACTCCTATCGTTCCCAGTCTCCTCCCCAAACTTTCTTTGAAATAGCAACACATTATGAGTTAAGAGTTTGAATTGTCTCTAGCTTGTGTCTGATGACTCTAGGAAGTCCAAGCCTGAATGAGAACTTAATAAACCTATTGACCAGAGCAATTTTCTTTCAGTCCTGTCAGCCCCAGTACCCTGTCTTTTCTTGTGCACTAATAACATTCCCCTTAGGAATATCTGCATTTTAATAAAGGACCACATGGGCAGAGCAAAATTCGGTCTAAGTGAATTACTTGGTCATGTAATCCATGGTGCAGAACTGAAAATCTAGAATTATATGAAATCCATTCAATCTTTGGGAGTTCTTAATAAATCATACTCTGTTGATTAATGCCTTAATTTAGGGTATCTCCTAGGAACTTTAGAATTGAGCTTACTTTAAGTCTCCATATAAAGTTAAAAAAGTACTCAACTCCTGTGCAAGCATTCAGGCTATGAAGACATAAAAAAAGTCAGAATGTATGGAAACTAGTAACAAGAAAGTAAAGGAATAACTACCGAGTCATTATGAATCAAAACAGTTCTCCATCTCTTGTCACAGATTGCAACCATCCAGGGACCTTAATAGTCCTCCAGCCTTATAAAGAGTGTTTGTTTCAGGGGCGGCTAGGTGGCGCAGTGAGTAGAGGGCCAGTCCTAGAGTCAGAAGGAACTGAGTTCGGATCCGGCCTCAGACACTTTAAGGCACACACAAACAAAAACCTAGCCGTCTGACCTTGGGCAAATTACTTAACCCCAATTGCCCTCCAAAAAAACAAACAACCAAACAAAAAAAAAAAAACAGTGTTTGTTTCCCCCACTTACATATCTACATAATTTACTGTGGTAAAGAACAAAAAGTATCAGGTTTGTGTCTCCTATCTGGGGCTCTTGCTCTTGCTGCTCCTCATTTCCAGATTCTGCCTGGTTCAGGAACTCAGCATCACTTTGTCATTATCTACCTATTACCACTTTGGGGGTCACTTTATTCTCAGAAGAGTATAGTTCCCTGAAGGGATTGTGGGGTGGGGTAATTTCCCTTGAGGGAATTGGATTCCACATATCTATGACAAGTGTGTTCGCCACCCCAGTGCCTCAATTCTGACACTTTTCCTCAATCTCTGATCTCCATTTTTAAGGCCAAGGGTGTGGCAAGGGTATATAAAGTACCCTGGAGTCAACCCACTCCACTTATGTGCTATAAAAGAGGCAGAGTTTTGTCCTGGAAATACTGAACTTAAATAAATCTAACGAACATTTTATATTTACTCTGAGCAAGGTAAAATACAAGGTACAAGGTAGAAAAAAAAAGAAAATATATATATATGAATAAAATATCCTTGTTCTCAAGGAGTTTGCAGGTTAATAATAGAGAACTGTGCCTTAGTATACACACAGGCTTTGTCTACACAGATCTATATAGTACAAGTAACCTATGCAATATGACTAAAAAGTAATGAAATTATTTTTTCTCTGGTTTGTAAATAAATATCAGATGTACAATCTTATGAGGTACAGGCTCTGGGAACCCTCTTGAACACTGAATCTTCCCATTTGATGAGGAATTTGCCTGAGGCCAGAAGCCTTTCATTATAGCTAGGCCCAAATCTCTTGTTACTAACCTAGTCTTCCTTTCTCCAGCAGCTTCTCTCCCTTGATCCTCCCAAATCCTCCATTGTCTCATCTCCGGGTAGCCTCCAGCTACTTCCCACCTTAATCTCTCATTGCTGGAGTCTGACCTCATTTTACTCTTCCTGAAGACCCTCCCCAAGCTTCTCCTCTAGACAGTCCCTAAATTCCTCCCACAATCTTTCTGTATATAAGACCCCATCTTGCTTCCATGAGGTGCAAGAGAGCCAGAGAATAATCTAGTGCAGACTCACTCTGTGTCAGATGTTTCTGGCCCACTTGTCCAATACAAGAGTCAGAGATACTGAGGCTCCTTAAGAGTCTACCCATTATGGCAAATCTTTAATAAACTTTGCTTTTCTTTGGCTGAGAGAAGACTTGGGTCTCAAACACCCCTAACCCTAACCTCAACATTTTTATATTTCCCTTATCCTCTTCACAATCCAAATAGAATCCTGTAAGAGTTTAGAAAACAACTGAAGAGTACTTCTAACTGAGGAGATGAGAGAAGACTTCAAGGAATATTCATCAAACTATGGAGGGTAGACAAGATTTTCATTTTCATTTTCATGCTAGAAATGGAGAATGAAAGTACTTAGGCCCCTATCTGATTCCATCCTGTGTGAGGAAAGCCTTGGCCCTAGAGAGCTCACTCTACTAGTTAAGCATGTGTAGTATCTGTCCCTTAATTGACTTTCCTACTATTAACATTTCACAACTCTAGGAATTATTATCAGAGGGAAATCAGTCCAAAGGAAGAAAGGGAAACAAGTAACTGTAGTACTTACTTTGGGAAATGCAGACTAGAATCTATTGAATAGAGAAAGAGATAGAAAAAAATATCTAATTCAACTAGCCAACATGATGCTAGCGTTCCATTTACTAGGTTATCATAAACTTCTTTTTAAATAATGAACTGTATACTTATTCATTACTCTTTCCCCGCAAATAAAATAGCCTTGTATTTGTTAAAGAGCCTCATATTTGGCAAATATTGTTGGGAGTGATTACTAGAAAGAGAATAATAAAAGAGAGAGAAGAAAAAAAGGAAGAAAAATGGAAGGGGAAAGGATGAATATAGGAAGGAAAGAAAGAAAAGGAAAATAAAGAGGGAGAAATAGTAGAACAGAGAAAGGAAGACCTAAAATTAATTAAATTATATACTTTCACAAATTTTCATGTAAATATTACTTGAATTTCAACACAGTTAAAGAGTAAGAGAAGATTTGCTTTCTGGCCCAATTGACTCTGACATATGCCTGGACCTGCTTAAGATGAAATACTGCATTCTAGATATGGCCTCATTTTAGAGTTGGTATTGCAACATCCTTCAGAACAGAATGAACTAGATGTACATATTAAATTTTTAATAGGCCTACTTTCTGAGCCCAAGCCAAGGTGAAAAGAATTGGGAAAGAAAAGCTGTTCACAAAAATGGATCAAAGCATATGATTTGATTAACACTTTCCCAGCAGAGTTTCAGCTTTTCTCCCTGTTCTGTGTCTATGACCTTTCCTTTGTCATTCCATTCTGCTGAACCAAAATCCAAATCACATCATTTGGTGCCAGGTAAAATTTCACTAGTGTAAAGAACAGATTAGGGCTGATTCTTCTTTGTTTACCTGGAAGGAGTGATAGCAGTTAGAAAGACAGGGCATTTTCCAAAGTACTTTTTAGTTCTCCCATTCTGATCATCTCATCTCTTTCTGGCAAATTCACTGACATCACACCTCCAAATTTTGGCTGCTGATTACAAGGAAAAGTATAAATAATTATTAACAAACATCTGAAACTCTCACCTTCACTTTTGAGATTGGCTTGGTTGGAAGGTGATAAAGTGTGCCAGAGCAAGGAACATTCATAAGATCCCTATGTAGTACAGTCAAGTTCATTAAGGTTATGTGAATGTCTCTGAACAATTTTGATTCACTTCCCTTTTGTTTCTCTAAATTTTAATGCTGGCCATCGTGTGGCCATCTTCTGGTCTGTATGAAGTAGTCCCAACCTGTACTTTGAGTTCAGTTTGACCACCAGTCTTTTTGTTGGAATGGATAAACATGGGATATGATTGGATGGAAATCCTGTGGTATCTTTCTGAAGATCAAAATTTAACTGTAGCTGAAAGAAGAAATATGAGCAAGTATCTAGCTACCTGGAAATGTTCCAGGAGAAGAATAGTATAGGAATCTCATTGCTGAAAGGATTGTACAAGTATCTCCTGGTGTTCCAAGTATTACAACAAGCACACAGTTCTTATAGAAGGGATTCTTAAACTGGGTTTCTGTGAACTTTTTTGTTAAGATTTGGATAACTACATTTCAATATAATTGATTCCCCTTATATTCCTATGTATTTTATTCTACGTATTTAAAAACATTTTTCTGAGATGTCCATAGGCTTCACCAGACTTCCAAAGGGATGTGCACATACATATGTACAGGTGCATATATGTGTATGTATGTCTATGTAAGTATATGTAGGTGTGTAGGTGTGTATGCATGTGTCTATGTGTGTGTATGGGTGTGTGTGTGCGTGTGTGCATCTTAGACAAACGATTATCTGAAGATGAATGTACCGTGTTATAACTTTCTGAGTTTTAAAAAGTTTTGAAAGAGCTTCAACAAAACCCATTAAAAAATAACATCATTGGAACTGGTAGAAGCAATAGTAACTTGTTCTAGTTAAGGATCCAGGCCTGAGGAAGAAACTGCTTGACCCATTTCTGCATTAAGTAGACCCAGCTGTTAGGACACTGAATTCTGCAAAGAGCTAGCCCCATTGAGTAAGGGACAGATCTGTGTAATTATTATGCTACACAGAGAAGTTAACTTGATAGAAACTCTGAAATGGAATTAAAACATTCCAGGGACAAGAGACTACATGTGGCCACATGTGCTCCTTACATAGATATTTTGCCACCTTTACGCTTCAAGTTTGAGTACAGGGACCTGGTGTGTGTAGGAGGAAATGTGTTTCCTACTGCTTTAGGGGAAGGTATACTTTTGCCTTTTCTATGTCTTCTCATTGAATATTCCTTTGGAAAGCTAATTCATATAAACTGGAAAATCAATACTGGAGAAAAACACATTGGATGGGGAGACTTGAGTGATATCAGGACCCATAATCTCTCAGGGTTACCATTGGAGTTTTGAAAGGAGAAATAGCCACTCTGTAGGGAAACAATCCACTATTAGAAGTGATGATTGGAACAATGAGGTGAGAGGAAATTCTGCATAATAATAGGGTACCTACTGGGGCACTTGTAGTGGTTGGGTACCCCTCAGAAAGGCAATGTCAATCTGCACTAAAGAAAAATGAGTTTTTGTGAACAACCATAGTGCCTACATAGAATGTTATAGATCAGAAACTAGTGAAATAAGAGAAAAACTGCACTGATATCTTTGGCTACAGAAGGAGGAGACAAGACTCACTGGAAAACACCCTGGTGTTAGAAAAGATTGAAGGCAAAAGGAAAATGAAAAGGCAAATCCACAAAAGAAAAATCCTCAACAGCAGAGGATGATATGGATAGACAGTGTAATGGAAACAATGACCATTAACCTTCACAGACTTTGAGGGATAGTAGAGGATAGAAGGGCCCACCATGCTATAGTCCTGGGGTCACAAAGAGTCAGATAACTGAACAACAAAATACCTGCATGAAACCACCAGCAAGTCATTTATCTTTCCCTGTGCTTTGGTATCTATTCAATGCAAAATGAGGATGAAAAGGCATGCCTTCATCCACTAAAATTCTCTTGATGACATGGCATCAAAGAATGGGGGTAACATTAGGCTTTTGAAGTACATGCCAGTGAAATGGTGTTTTCTACGAATCTATGAGTACAAACATGGGTGCATTTTAAATGCCTGTGATCCAATGGTCACTCTAGCTTAAATTTATAGTTTATCACCAAAATTTGGGCTACTAGGTAGAAGATTTCATCCATTAAAAAAAAGTAATAAGGGCTGTTGTATACTGAAGTGTAAAGTGCTTTCTTTCAATCAGTATCAAAGAAGAAATGACCTCTACTGTAAAAATCACTTCTCATTGGAAATATTTAAATATATTCCTTGACTTATTGTGAGAATCATATAAGACTATATTCAGGCAGGTGCATTTTTTCTTTTAAAGTAAGAGACAAATAAAATATCATTGTTTTGTTATTAAGAACAATTATAATGACATAGACACACTATGTTATAACCCTGGTAATCATGAAACAACTTGATATCATGGTTCCAACCTAGCTTTCCTGCAACATTTGACCTTATTCTGATGTTCTCTGTGCTTCAAATATTCTAGGTTTCAGACATAATAAACTATTGATCATTTCACCATCTTGTCCGGTTCTCTCTTACCTGTGTACTTTTGCTCAGATCATCCATTGTGCTTGGAATACATTCCCACTCCATTGTTATTTGTTTAAATCATTATCTTCTTTCAGGAACTATACATAGGAGGTGCCACCTCCTCCTTGATCAGCTTGGGTCCTTCCACATCATATTAAAATTTTCTTTGTAAATATTCCTAGAACATTTTCTCTAGATTTCTCTTTTATCCCTATGAATTTTCCCTTTTTATTATACTTATTTGGGTACATGTCATATTCTTCTTAGTAGATTTTTGAGATTCTTGAGGATCAGAATCAGGTCTTTTTTCATCTTTCTGTTCCCAGTGATCAACAGAGGATTGGGTACACTGAAGCAACACTGTATAATATTTTCTGAATTGAATTATGAAATTGAAGTCATTCAGGCTTTATGCCTTCCTGGAGATATGAAGGTCACAAAAAGAAGCATTAAGAATAAGAACAAATCTTAGTAATATCAGATGAAGAATTGCCTATCAAACAGGGTCTCTGGTAAGATCAACTACAAAAGAATAAAAATATCAAATCCCATTCTTCCCAAATATGGGGGATAAGCTGAATTTGGAGCTAAGTCTCTCTTTTTTGAAGCTCTGGGCCTAAGCCACTTGAATACATCTGAAATCTATACAGGAGAGAAAGGTGAAGATTCATTTATAGACTTAGTCACACCAAAAGTCACCCCCAGAAGGGTATTGATAAACATTTCTAGGTAAATCACTAGAAATTAAATAGTTATTTAAAAAGGCACACGTAGGGACACAGAGTCAAGATGGCAGAGTAGAAACAGCACTTCAGCAGAGATCCAGCCCACACCACTTCAAAATTATGTAAAAGGGGGACTCTGAATGACCTCTGGAGCTCCAGAACCCACAAAATGACACAGGGAAGCTAACCTAACCACTGAGGACAGCAAGGAAGCCCGACAGGAAGCCCCAGCACAGAGCTCTGGGAGCCCTGCCTAGGCCCAAGTGAGTGGGAGGTTTTATCCCCAGGGGGTCAGGACTAGCAGCTGGCTGGAGGGACCCTAGAACACCAGCAACTGTGGCGTTTCCAGAATTATCAATACATAGACACCTAGTACAAAGTGAGATGTCAGTGCCCTATGGATTTGGGAATGGTTGGGAGAGCGCATCAGGTTCTTCCCCTGGGGTGAGAAGATGCTGAGGAGCTGGCACAGCTTGCACCACGTTGCCACATTGCAGCTTCAGCTCCTGGCCTGTAGACCATATGGGGATCCGGCGACCACTCTGGGGGGTAATCGTTCTTGCTTTCACTTTCTTGGTTCTGGATTGGGGTCTGTGGTGGAGGTCTTGGGGTGTGTGACCAGCTTGCCAGAGTGTGTGGACGCTTCAGAGAGGCCACCCAACTAATACATCTGGCAGTTGAGAAAACCCCAGCATTTGGACAGAAGCTCCCCTGGCTGGTGGCAGAGTCTTACTGTGGCAACAAACCCAAAAGTCAAATAATTGAGTGGCAAAATGCCTAGGCAAAAGAAACAAAATAAATGGAAAATGTCAACATTAGACTCCTATTTTGGGGGCAAAGAGAATTGAATCAAGGAACAGGAGGAGGACTGTGAGGTCAGAAATCCTGCACCAAATGCCCCAAAGGAAAATACAAGCTGGTTACAGGCCATAGAAGACCTAAAGAAGCAGATAAGAGAAGTGGGGGAAAACTGGGAAGAGAAATGAGAAAGATGCAAGAAAAGTATGAAATGAGAGTCAACAGCCTGACTGAGGAAAATAACAACTTAAAAAATAGACTAACTCAAATGGGAAAAGAGGCTCAAAAAGGCAATGAGGAGAAGAATGCATTAAAAACCCGTATTTGCCAGATGAAAAAAGAATCTCAAAAGCTCATTAAGGAGAATCATTCCTTCAGAATTAAACTGGAACAAATGGAAGCTAGTGACTTTATGAGAAATCAAGATGCTGTTAAACAGATCCAAACAAATGAAAGAATAAAAAGCAATGTGAAATATCTCATGGGAAAAACCACTGACCTGGAAAATAGATCCAGGAGAGATAATTTAAAAATTATCGGACTACCTGAAAACCATGATCAAAGAAAGAATCTAGAAATAATCTTTCAAGAAATTCTCAAGGAAAATTGCCCTGATGTTTTAGACCCATAGGGGGAAATAGAGGCAAAATAAAATCCACTGATCACCTCCTGAAAAAGATCCCAAAAAGATAACTCCTAGGAATATTGTAGCCAGGTTCCAGAATTCCCAGATAAAGGAGAAAATATTACAAGCAGCCAGGATGAAACAATTTCAATATTGTGGGAACACAATAAGGATAGCACCACATCTGGCAGCTTCTACACTGAGGAATCAAAGGGCATGGAATATGATATTCTGCAGGGCAAAGGACCTGGGGTTAAAACCAAGAATCACCTACCCAGCAACACTGAGTATCATGTTTCAGGGGAAAATATGGTCATTCAGTGGAATAGAGCATTTTCAAGCACTCTTGAGGAAAAAACCAGAGTTGAATAGAAAATCTGACATTCAGACACAAGAACTAAGAGATGTTTGAGAAAGTAAATGGAAAACAGATCATAAGGAACTGATCAAAGTTGAACTATTTACATTCCTACATGCAAAAATGATAACTGTAACTGATGAAACCTTTCTCAGTATGAAAAAATCTGAAGAAGTGTATATGGGCATATGAATACATATGTGAATGTATGTAGATATGTTTAGAGGTATACATAGATAAAGGGCACAGGTTGAATTTAATGAGAAGGGATGATACTTAACGTGTGAAATTGAGAGGTGAGACAGAAACATAGCAAGAGGAGATGGGGAGAGACAGAATGTGGTCAACTATCTCGTGTAGAAGAGGTAAGGGAAAGTGGTTGCAGGGTAAGGCAAGAACAGGAAGGCAAAAAGGCAAAACCTTATTCTCCTTGAATTTGGCTCAGGGAGAGAATGACATACATACTTAATGGGATATCTCACCCTACAGGAGAGTGGGGGGGGGGTAATGAGGGGTAGATGGTGGAATGGTATATATATATATATATACAGGCTGGTGGGGAGCGAATTTGGAAGCACCCCCTTTTGAAAAGGGACAAGATCAAAGTGGGGAGTGAACCATGTGGGAGGTGGAATAGGAGGGAGGGAAATATAGTCAGTCTTTTACAGTATATCTCCTATGGAAATGGGTTGCATAGCTACACATGTACAACATATACTGAATTGCTTATTTCCCAGTATGGGTGGGTGACAAGGGAGGAAGGGAATGAATCTGGAATTCAAAGTTTTAAAATCAAATGTTTTAAATATATATGTATATATATATATATATATATATATATGTATATATATATATGTATATATATATATGTATATATATATATACTATTATTAATATTATTTTATATATAATTGGGAGATAAGATGTGCATGCATTGGGGCATGAGGATTCACCTTCTTTACTGGAAAAGTCAAAGGGGTATTGGAGAAGAGATGGGAAAGAGCAGATTGGATTAGGGGATATCCTGTGGGACTGCTATTCTGGGGTGGTGGGTGGGGGAAAAATGGGGAAAAAATTGTAGCTCAAAACCTGATGTAAATGAATGATGTAAACCAGAAGTTAATAAAGCATTTAATATACATATATATATAAGGATCTGAGGTTACAAATTTTTTTAAAAAGCACACCTAAAAAATTTTAGGGAGATAGAAGTAAAAGCACATGAAAATGGAGTACAGCAAGAAGAAAGACTAATGCAGGTAAGATACAAAGAAAGAGAAGTGACTCATTCTCATATGAGCCCTACATTTAGACACAGATGCCATTAGAATGATGATGTATAATCCATTGTATTGGACTTACATTTTCCAAGTTCAGTTGAATTTCTCATAATAAACTATTTTCCTTCTGATAATTTTACCTTTTTTTTTTATTGTATCCTCGCCCTCCTATAACTTAGCCTATGCCACCTCCAAGGATCCCTTCCTTATTCTTCCATTCCCATAAATCTAAATACCCTTCCAGAACCCCCTTTAAAGTATTCCCTTACCTATACATGTGTGTATATATATTTTATATACATGTGTGTGTATATATATATATATTATATACATGCGTGTGTATATATATGTGTGTGTGTGTGTGTGTGTGTATGTATGTGTGTGTATATATATATATATATATATATATGTTCTTTTTGGAGGGGGAATGCAGGGCATTTGGGCTTAAGTGAATTGACCAAGGTCATATGGCCTAAGTGTTAAGTGTCTGAGGCTGGATTTGAACTCTGGTCCTCTTGACTCCAGGGCTGGTGTTCTGTTCTCTGTTCTACCTGGTTGCTCCTGTACTGCTCCCTCTTAAACCCAACCCTGATGAAAGTAAGTTACCAGAACTACCAGCCCTCCTCCCCCATCTAATTCTTCTGTGTCACTTGTTCTTCTTGTATCTCATTTGTATAAAATAATTACTCGTTTTAGCTGTTCCTAAACAGTTTTATTTTTGGAGGGTGGAGCTAAGATTGTGGAATGTAAGCAGTAACTTTTCTAAGCTCCTCCATGAATCCCATCACTAAACTTTAAAAAGTGAAACTGAACAGATTTTGGAGTGTCAGAATCAACTGGGAGACTGAGCATGGCAGAATCCAACCCAGGAAAGTGCCCATGTGGGTCAGAGCAGGGGGAGTGGGGAACACAGGGTGGCTGCAGCAGCTCAGACTAGAGAACAGACTACAGCAGAGAAAGAAGGAGCCCCAGCCAGCAGATTCATCCACCCCAAGGGCAATTCACAGCTGTCTCACCAGCATCTCACCACTGGACTGGAGGATCCTAGGAGCTGGGTAAGAGAAAGCTCTGGGCCCACAGCAGAGAGAGCAGCTTCTCTTGGGGCTATTAGCCCCAAGCCTGGAAGTTCAAAAATCACCTGCCTGATTTTCCAGGGGCCAGGATAGCAAAGAAAACTCTGGCTTCTCCAATTCCCCCTCCCTGACCAAGAAAATCCAGAGATAAATGTCTCAACCAGAGTAAAATCCTGAAATGGCAAAAATAGCCTCAGGCATAGGAGTCATAGAGAAAGGGTGTAACTGAGGTAATAAGGAGGCTGAAAAGAAGAGTGGGAGGTGTCCCTATAAGCCCCACCTCACCTGACCAGCAAAAGCCTGCCTGAGCTGTAGCCCAGGGGTATAGAGGCAGAAATCTGAAGCAGCCAGAACACCCCTCCACCACAGATTATTCTGTGAGTTTATGGGTAACTCAGGAGAAACACAGAGAATCCAAGCCTTGGCTTCAATCTAGACACCAAGAGGCTACAGCACACAAAGCCAACAATCAGTCACCTAGCCTGAAAAGCTTGGGTCAGAGCCCTCTGTACTCCAGGAGTGGAAATACACTTTAAAGGACAGGAAATAGGCAATTTCAGTGGGACAGAAGCAACTTGCAAAGGTAAGACCAAAGACAATAGAATTCTATTATTCTGAACAAGAAGAATCCCTTTCAGGAAACACAATGGACTCTGTGTGCACACCTGAGACCATAAATGGAAATATGAACCAGTCTCAAGCCTAAAAAGCATTCTTGGAGGAGCTCAAGAAATATATTAAAAGCCAAATTAGGGAGGTAGAAGATAAATTTAAATCTGTAGTGACCAAATTGGAAAAAAAAGTCTCACTGAATAAAAGACATCCTTAAAAAGTAAAATTAGTGAACTAGTTGGAGAAAATATTTCCCTTAAAAAGGATCTACAAAAACTAACCAAAGAGAATAATTCAGTAAAAATTAGAATCAGTCAAATCAAAGCTCAGGACTCTATGATGCACCAAGAGTCAATCAAACAAAACATGAAGATTGAAATACTGGAAGAAAGTGTAAAATATGTCACTGGAAAAACAACTGACCTGGACAACAGTTCCAGGAGAGATAACTTAAGAATCATTAGTAAATAGTAATAAAATAAATTTTAAAAATAAGATGAAACAGAGAAAGAAAATTATTGAGCAATTTCCCTCATGAATAGAGATGCAAAAATGTTTTTTTTTTTAATATTAACAGAAATACTACAGCAACTTATCACAAAAATAATACACTTTGATCAGGTAAGATTTATTCCAGGAATGCAAGGATGGTTTAATATAAGGAAAACCATCAGTATAATTGATCATGTCAAGAATGAAACAAGGAGAAATGACATGATTATCTCAATAGATGTAGAAAAGACTTGACAAAGTACAACATCCACTCCTATTAAAAACACTAAAATGTATAGGAATAAATGGAGCCTTCCTTAAAATAATAAATATCACCCGTTTAAAGCCATCAGCAAGCATTATGTAATATATGTATATATACACATATATTATTATTATTATTATATACATATATTATATATGTAATGGGGATAAGGTAGAAGCATTTCCAATAAGATCAGGGGTGAAACAAGGGTGTCCACTTTCATCCCTTTTATTCAATCTGGTAGTAGAAATATTAGTAGTAGCAATTAGAGAAGAAAAAGAAATCAAATTAGGCAAGGAAAAGACCAAGCTATCACTCTTTGCAGATAATATAATGATATACTTAGAGAATCCTAAAGAATCAAGTAAGAAACTACTTGAGACAATAAATAAATTTAGCAAAGTTGCAGGATACAAAATAAACCCACATAAATCCTTGCCATTCCTGTATATTTCTAATGAAATTCAACAGCAAGAGATAGAAAGAGAAGTCCCATTTAAAGTTTCTGTAGACATTATACAACATTTGGGAATCTACCTGCAAACCCAGGACCTATACGATCACAACTACAAAGCACTTTTCACACAAATAAAGTCAGATCTAACTAGTAGGAAAAACATCAATTGTTCATCGTTGGGTCAAGCTAATATAATAAAAATGACCATTTTACCTAAATTAAATTATATATTTAGTTCCATACCAATTAATTTACAACAACAACAACAAAAAAAAAACTACTTTATAGAGCTAGAAAAAAAAAATAGTAACGAAATTCATTATGAAGAGCAAGCAGTCCAGAATATCAAGGGAATTAATGAAAAGAAATGCTAGGGAAGGTGGACTAGCTACACCAGATTTTAATCTGTATTGTAAATCAGCATTCATCAAAACTACTTAGTACTGGCTAAGGAATAGAGTAGTGGGTCAAGGGAATAGATTGGGTACATGACAATCAGCAGTCAATAACTATAATAATCTACTCTTTGATAAACCCAAAGATCCCAGTTTTTGGAATAAGAACTCACTATTTGACAAAAACTACTGGGAAAACTGAAATATAGTATGGCAGAAACAGCATAGACCATTATCTAACACCATATACCAAAATCAAGTCTAAATGGGTGCATGATCTAGGTATAAAGGCTGATATTGTAACCAATCTCAGAAAGCAAAGAACAGTTTACCTGTCAGATTTGTGGAGAGGGTAAGACTTTAGGACCAAACAAGAGTTAGAGAGCATTATAAAAAGCAAAATGCATAATTTTGATGACATTAAATTGAGTAGCTGGGGCGGCTAGGTGGCGCAGTGAATAGAGCGCCGGCCCTGGAGTCAGAAGGACCTGAGTTCGGAGCCGGCCTCAGACACTTAATCCACACAAACAAAAACCTAGCCCTGTAACCTTGGGCAAGTTACTTAACCCCAATTGCCCTAAAGGGGCGGCTAGGTGGCGCAGTGAGGAAGAGCGCCGGCCTCGGAGTTGGGATAACCCGAGATCAAATCCGGCCTCAGAAAATGAGCATCCACACATAAATAATGACTAGCTGTGTAACCTTGAGCAAGTTACTTAACCCCAATTGCTTTAAAAAAAAATTGAGTAGCTTCTGCACAAACAAAGCAAATGTAACCAAAATTAAGAGGGAAGTGGGAAATTGGGAACAAATTTTTACAACCTATGTCTCTGATAAAGCCTCATTTCTAAAATATACAGAGAATTGAGTCAAATCTATAAGAATACAGCTCATTCCCCAATTGATAAGTGGTCAAAGTATATGAACAGGCAGTTTTCAGAGGAAGAAATTAAAGATATTTATAAGTATATGAAAAAATACTCTAAATCCTTATTGATTAGAGAAATGCAAATCAAAACAACTCTGAGGTACCACATTTCACCAGTTAGATTGGCTAAGATGACAAAACAAAAAAATGACAAATGCTGAAGAGGATGTGGAAAGATAGGAACACTTATGCATTGCTGTTGGAGTTGTGAACTGATCCAACCATTCTGGGAGAGCAATCTGGAATTATGCCCAAAGGGCTTTAAATTATTTCAAACCCTTTGACTCAGTAATACCACTTCTAGGGTTGTATCCCAGATCATAGAAGTGGAATGAAGACCTATATGTACAAAAATATTTATAGCATCTCTCCTTGTGGTGGCAAAGAATTGCAAATTAAGGGGGTGCCCATCTATTGGGGAACAGCTAAACAAGTTGTGGTATATGAATGTAATGGAATACTATGAGAAATGAGGAGCAGATGGACTTCATATTTACCTGAAGAGCCTTATACAAACTGATGCTGAGTGAGAAGAGTAGAACCAGGAAAAATGTGTGCACAATTACAGATACAACATATGTTTGATGACCAACTTTGATAGACTGGACTTTTCTCAGCAATGCAGGGTTACAAAAAGACTCATGATTGAGAGAGATGTCTAGTTCCAGAGAAAGAACTAGGAAGAACTGAGTTTTAATCCAGATTGAAGCAAACTGCCTCATCTCTTTCTTTTTCTTGTTTGGTTTGTTTTCCTCTTTCTCATTGTTCATTCCATCTGATACAGTCCTTCTTTATAACCTGACTAATGTCTAATGTGAAAGTATTTACACATCCTATTCTTGATTGTATGCTTCATGGGGTGGGGGGAAGGAGGGAGGGAAAGAAAATTTGAAACTCAAGGAATTGTGCAACTGAATCTAGTAAACTATAAATAAACAAACAAATGAATAAAGACCAAAAAATTACAAAATAAATAAATAAAAATAAATAAAATAATGTTAAAAAAGATTTTTATTTTTTAAAGTTGTATCACAGTCAGTTCTACCCCAATCTTTCTTACAAACTATCCAATTACTAATGAAAATCTTAGACAAATGTCTTAAATTTTACATACCTCTCATAAAACGTTTCACTTTCTCTTCTATTTTTTTTCATTCTTTTTATTTTGTTTTATTATTTCTTGATCTCTCATAACTGTTCTGGTTTCCCCTTGCTGAATATTAATTTTCAAGGTGAAATGTTCTTCCTTAAGTTTCTGGATCTCCTTTGGTTGACTTTCTTTTCACAATCTTCTTGATTTTCTTGGATTGTTCTTAGTTTTTATTAGTTTTTCCTAAATCTCTCTCATTTGATTTTTAAAGTCTTTTTTTTTAAGTTCTTCTATAAATTCTTTTGGGGCAAATGACCTTGGGTGGTAGAAGAGGGTTTTCTTGCTTCAGTATCTTCTTCTGAAGATGGAACCTGGTCTTCTCTATTCCCATAGTAACTCTCTATCGTTGGATTCTTTCTCTTTTGCTTGTGATTTTTAAAAAATAGCTTAATTTTTGTGTTCACCTCTTGTCCTGGTGTATAAGGGGTGGTGCCTTTGGTCTCATATCTTCAGCTTTCCACTCTATCCTGTAACCAAAGCCAAACATCTACTCTCTTGTAAGTACCCACAGCCAGGGGAGTCCCACCCCATTCCTTTTGCATTCATAGGGCATGTGCTGGTTCCTTCTTACCTCTTCTTTTCTCCATAGCATAGCTAGGTCTGGCATTCTTTGTCAGCAGAGGTTCCCTCTATCTTCCCTAGCTCAAATGCTCAACTCTCCCCACTGTCCTGGGGGTAAAATTTTCTTTGCCTGGGGCTGAGGCAGTCTCCAACCCAACAAACCCTAGAGCTTGCTGCTTGTGGTTTAAGAGTCCCTAGCCTAAAGGCATTTACCTTTTGCAGGGGCCTATTCTCATCTTGGGATTTTTCTTCTGATCTTCTTAGATTGTCCCTGGAGGAGCTCTGCTGAACCCCTGTTCTTATTTATTTTTACCCACACTTTGTTCCTCCTGAAGAGCTACTTTATCTCTTTTGTGGGGGGAATCCTGACCTATTCCACCATTTTCCCAGAATCCTCTAGTGAATTACTTTCAAATAAATGTGGCCTTCATGTTCACTTTCCTGTTACGTTTTTTTTAATTTATTACTAATATTGGATGACATGCTGAGCCCAGAAGATTCAAGAAGCATCAGAAGTGAGAGGAAAGTAAAGAAGCTTTGGCATTAATCCTACTCGACTTCCAGAAATGCACAGTGCTCTCTTCATCACTACCACTTGTGTCTTTACAAGAAACAAAGCAGAATGTCTTTGCTGTCCTGATTAGGAAAGGAATTCATTCCTACCACAGGAAGGGTTATAGGTAGCCACACAGTCCCCAAATACATATATCATTACATAAGGATGTGTCTCCATTGAATCAATCAATCACTCCTTTCAATTAAAAAATCAAATACTTTAATTAATCTGGTAATCAGTCAAAGGCCTCAGACTAAGTGCAAAAATCTTTGATCAAATTAGAAGTCCTTGACAGCCATCAAATGAAATAAAATGATGTTACTATTTATAATTGAAATTATTCTATTTCAAATAGAAATCTATTTGAATTGGTTGAGGGAACTCAGTTATGCCTTTTGTATAAAATAACAAGCTAATTGAGAACTCAGGAATTTGGTATCTGATAGTGAAGAGAAAAGAGTCATTTCAGCCAATTCACTAAAAAAAAAAGGAATGTAGGAGATACAGGAAATGAGTGAATCTACTATCTTTTCTTCTCTTTTCTTTGCTTTTTGGAGGACAATTGGGGTTAAGTGACTTGCCCAAGGCCACACAGCTAGTTTTTGTGTTAAGTGTCTGAGGCTGGGTTTGAACTCAGGTCCTCCTGGCTCCAGGGCCAGTGTTCTATTCACTGTGTCACCTAGCCACTCTTGGAAATGAGAGAATCTTAATCTCTTCAACAACTTGATCAGAGGATATAGAGGTTGTAAACTTGGGAAGAACAGAAGATTTTGACTTTTTTTTTTATTAGTGTCCTAGGCCTAACAACCTATTATCCCATAACATTTCTTGTACTTACTCATTTGGGTAATGAGATTTAACTGAACACACTGAATTTCTCTAAAGGTAGGAACAGCTAGGTAGCACAGTGGATAGAGCAATGGGTATAGAGTCAGGACAATGATTCTTCTCAAGATCAATTCTGCTCTCAGATACTTACTAGGTGTGTGACCCTAGGCAATCCACTTAACCCTGTTTGCCTGAGTTTCCTCATCTGCAAAATGAGTTCAGGAAGGAAGTGGCAAACCACTCTAGTATTATCATCAAGAAAACCCCAAATGGGGTCACAAAAACTTGGACACAATTTAATCTACTGAACAACAAAAACAACAAAATAAGACAATGATTCTTAGTCTTGGACTAAGAAATCCTGGGAGACCTCAAAGTTATTCTAAGGGATCCTTAAATCCCTGCAAACACCAAGAATTATCATTTTGATCTTTATTTAGCTCTAACAAAATATGCAGCATGATTCAGTATAATAAATAAGCAAGCTGACTTTCAGTAGACTGAATAAATAATGACATAAATATTACTTGTATATCTTATTATTTTTCAATTGTATATAGATGCTATTATGATTAATAAAGTACAAATACATTTAAATGTCTAACTGAAGTCATAATAGTCTTTTACTTTTATTTTCTCAGTAAACATATATTATATGTGGCAGCAGTGTGGGGGGAGTAGATAGCGAGTTAGCATTACACTCAGAAAGACCTTCCAGGTGTAAGTGGCTACTGATGGTGTTTTACTGTGACCAGGCATCTGCTGTATGAAATGACTTTTTTTTAAAGGTAGCATCTCAAAAACATATCTAAAATCAAACATGCAAATCCATTGATGATATTATAGATACTAAAGATATCAGAATTTAAAAAATCCAATGAGGAGGGGATGTTTGTTCCCTTTCGTTCCTTCACCAATATGGTTCAGTGACCACACTCCTTTGTCTTAGCCCAGGAATACCCAAGTAACTGCTGAGCTATTGCTGATTCCCCGTGTGGGAGATAAGTGAGGCCTACATACCACTTGTCCCTCCTACAGATAGTTAGTTAGCCCTGTTCCCATTCTTCCAGATTAGCTTTACAGTCCTAGATCTAAATCATGGTTTTATGAAAGACAGAATGAACATGTTGTAGGGGTGGAGTGGAGAAGCAGGATGCTATATCTTTAGATACATAAGAGAAAGATCCAAAACCACCTTCCAAAAGCATCCCTCTGGTTCAAGGTTTTGATTCTTGCTCAAATATAAATTCCTACGAATATGCCATTGTTTAAGCTAAATATATCCCTTTACTGGTGATGGAAAATATTAGAAAAGGGTTTGATGAAGATTCAGGAGGAGATTTTATCAGTACAAAGGATGACTTGCAGGGCATAAATAAGAATGAGGGAAAGGGCCCAGAATGGGGAGGTTGGATAATCAACTGTATACTTCAAAACTTTTGGAAGTATTCTAGAATACCCATATAGCAATAAAACCTTGTCCAGATAGTCTATGGCTGTATATGAGTTTCTAGAAGCATGTTTCAACTTATATTGTATTTAAATCCATGTAGACTATAAATAATGCTGCATCAGGGTACTATCATATGTGACTTTGACTTTAAAAGGTCAAAGAAAAATGGAATAAAGTTAATTGGAAACTGAATGAACTAATGTTAAAGAATGAGTCGGCTAAACAACAAATTATAGAAAAAACCAATAATATAAGAACCTGGGCAAAACAGAGAAACCATGTCATGTAGTAGACACATCAAGCTAAAGTCAGAAAACTTAGGTGTATTTCAGGAGTCAATATGGTGGAATATGGTCTTCTTGAAAGAGCTCAAGAGAAGCATAAAAAGGTAAACAGGGGAGGAAAAAATGTTATTCAATAAGGCTAAACTGTTAAACAAATAAGATTAAATTATCTTCTTCTATAGGCAGTAAAAACATCCCTATGTGAGAAGATAATACTTGTAACTCCTGAGTATTGTATTTTTGTCTTCAAATTTAGAAGGGATATACAGAGATAGAGGGTGTAGTCATAAGTTCATTTGGATGTGATGATTGAAACAATTAATTAAGGGGTTAAAAAAGGGGGGACAGCTAGGTAGTACAGTGAATAGAGCACCAACTCTAGAGTCAGAAGGATTTGAGTTCAAATCCAGTCTCAGACACTTGACACACTTACTAGCTATATGACCTTGGGCAAGTCACTTAACCCCAATTGCCCTGCCTTGCCCCCTCCAAAAAAAAGGTAAAAAAAAGATTGTACTGGCAGAAGTAGAAAAGAAGAGTCAGAAAAGGGTAAATTATATTACAGGAAATGGCACAGAGACTTATTATAACAGAAGGAAGGAAAGGAGGGAGGTGAGCATGTTTGAACTTTACCCTCATCAGATTTGTCTCAAAGACAGAATAATATACACACTCAATTAGGTATAGAAATCTATCTTCTATAGGAACTAGAAGGGGTAAAGGAAAGAAAAGGAGGTGGTTGATGCAAGATAATGCTGAAGGGAGACTAAAAGAAGTAAGGGAAAGTAAAGGGAGCAGGACTGATAAAAGGGAGGTCACATTGAGGGAGGTGGTGGTCAGAAGCAACACACCAGTGAGGAGGGAAAGAGTGAAAGGAGAGAGAAAATCATAAATGAGGAGGAAATAGGAGAGAGAGAAAGAAACAATATTCATAACTATGAATGGGAATGGGATGAACTTTCCCATAAAGAGGAATCAGATAGTAGAATAAATTAAAAATCATAATCCTATGATACGATGATTATAAGAAACACATTTGAAGCAGAGAGATACACATGGCCTCAATGTAAAAGACTGGAACAGAATATATTAGACTTTAGTTGAAGTAAAACAAAACAGTATAAGGGGGGGTGGGTAGCAATCTTGACCTCAGACAAAGCAAAACCAAAAACAAACCTAATTAAAAGAGATAAGGAAAGAAAATATATCCTACTAAAAGGTACAATAGACAATGAGGTAATATTAACATTAAAAGTATATGCACCACATTTTTAGAAAAGATGTTAAGGGAGTTACAGGAAGAAACAGGCAGCAAAACAGTATTAGTTTAGTACCTCAAACCCCCCTCTCAGAATCAGATAAATCTAACAATAAAATAAACAACAAGGAATTTAAGGAGGTGAAAAAAATTAGAAGTTATATGTGGTAGACCTCTGGAGAAAAATGAATGGGAATTAAAAGAAATGTACTTTTATCTCAGTGGTACATGGCACCTACACAAAAATTGACATAAAAACATCACAATCCAACGTAATAATTCAGAGATACTAAATGCATCCTTTTCAGATCATGATGCAATAAAAAAAACTACATTTAATAAAGGGACAAAGAAAAATGGAATAAAGTTAATTGGAAACTGAGTGATCTAATGTTAAAGAATGAGTGGGCTAAACAACAAATTATAGAAAAAACCAATAACTTCATCCAAGAGAATGACATTAATGAGACAACATACCAAAACTTATGGAATGCAACCGATGCAGTTCTTAGGGGAAATTTCATATCTCTAAATGCTTACATGAATAAAATAGAGCAAGAAGATAACAATAGTTTACCTGTAATAATTAGAGAACGTTATGCAAAATGGGAAATTTTGAATACATTCAATTAAAAAGGTTTTGCATGAACAAAGGCACTGCAACCAAGATTAGAATGGAAGCAGAAAGCTGGGAAACAATTTTTACAACTAGTGTCTCTGATAAAGGCTTCATTTCCAGAATATATAGAGAAGCAAGCCAAATTTATAACAATATAAGTCATTGATAAATGGTCAAAGGATATGAATAGGCAGTTTTCAGATGAAGAAATTAAAGTTCTCTATAGTCATATGAAAATGTTCTAAATCACTACTGCTTAGATAAATGTGAATCAAAACAACTCTATGGTACCACCTCATACTTATCAGATCAGTAACATGACAAAACAGGAAAATTATAAATGCTGGGAAAATGTGGGAAAATTTGAACACTAAAGCAGTGTTGGTGTAGTTGTGAACTAATGCAACCATTCTGGAGAACAATTGGAATTATGGCCAAAAGGCTATCAAATTGTGCGTACCGTTTGACATAGCATCACTTCTAGGTCTGTATCCCAAAGATATAAAAATGAGGAAAGAACCCACAGATCCAAAAAATATTTATAAGCAGTTTGTGTGTGTGTGTGTGTGGTGGCCATGGATTAGAAATTGAGGGGATATCCATAAATTTGGGAATATTTGAACAAGTTTGCATTGTATATGAATATAATGGAATACTTTTGTTCCATAAGAAAAGATGAACAAGCAGACTTCAGAAAAACCTGGAAACAGTTACAGGAACTGGTGAAGAGTAAAGTGATCAGAATGAGGAGTACATTGTACAAAGTAAAAGTAATGTTGTGTGACAAAAAATTTTGATTGTCTTAGCTCTTCGCAGCAATACAAGGATCTAAGACAATTCCATAAGACTTGTGATGGAAAATGCTATCCACTTCCAGAGAAAGAACTATAGAGTATGAATGCAGATCAGAGCATATTATTTGCTTTTTTTTTTGTTTCTTGTTTCTTGTAAAGTTTTCTTTTGCTTCTAATTCTTCTTTACTACATGAATAATATAGAAATATTTTAATATGATTTTACATGTAAAACGCATATGAGATTGACTGCCATCTTGGGAAGGGGACAGGGAAGCAAAGGGGAGAAAATTTAAAATTCAAAATCTTATAGAAGTGAATGCTAAAAACTAAAAATAAATAAATATATATATATATAAATACCAAAAATGAATGAATAGGGAAAATAAAGTTAAAAGACTTGGCTCTTTGTTGTGATCTTAAGCAAGCATCTTCAACTTTTTGGATCTTAGTTTCCCCATTTGTAAAATTAAGGGATCAGAAGATGGCGGAGTAGAAACAGCTCATCCAAGGCACTCTGCCCCCAGATTCCCCCCAAACTATGTAAAAGGGGACTCTGAACAACTTCTGGAGCCCCAGCACCCACAGAACAACACAGAGAAGCTAATCTCTGGCTGAGGACAGCCCAGCAGCCCTGCAGGAAGGACCAATGCAGCAATATAGGAGCCGGCAGCACGCAGCTTGCAGAGGGCAGGGAGCCGAGCCAAGTGGAGCTCAGGTCCCCTTGAGCCAAGCCTGAGGGCGGCAGAGCCAGCAGCCAGCTGGAGAGACCCCAGAACACCAGCAGCTGTGGCGACTTCAGAATTATCAACATAGACATGCCTAGGACAAAGTAAGTCTG